>JAOUQT010129186.1:0-19051 GCA_025769995.1 Xyliphius kryptos | reverse complement strand
ATGCTCCGCAGTCTCCTGCCTGAGGGGAGCGGAACAAAAAGTGTGTGTGCTGGGTGAGTGGGGTCCTTCATGATGCACAAGGACCTTTTCCTGCATCTGGAGGTGTAGATGTCCGTGTTGGTGGGGAGACTGACTCCAACAGTGCAGCCTTCACCACCCTCTGCAGAGCTTTTCTGTCTGCAGCAGAGCAGCCTCCATGCCACACATATTTTACCCCTATGGCAGTGGGACTGATTAAAACACTTCTGTCCTAGTTTTATTTTCCATATGGAGTGTTATAACATCTATCACTAACTATCACTATAGTGCATAGTCAATGTAATGATTTTTCTTTATGTCTTACATTTCTAATAAAGATTTGATCTTCCTCTATGCAGGTCCCAATAATGTGTCCCTGTTCAAAGCAGATGGAGAGCTCTCAGAGCTCTGCAGTAAACTGCTCCTGTACTACACACCTCAGGTAGGACCATAGGTTTCTGCAAAGCAAATTCATCAGTGCGAGACTTTCATATAATCATAGCAGCGGAAGCATATTTAAGATTTATTTGTCTCTACTTTTGGTATTGTTACTTGCAGGCCTATAAACAACAAATTTGTCTGGATCTTTCTCCTAACCATCAATACAATGGAAGACTAACTGGCCACAGAGTGGTAAACTGGGACATCAAGGTCTGTATAACGTTTTATGAATCACTAGAAAAATACATTTTACTAATTAATTATAAAATCATATAAAAACATTGGATTGGAATAAATTATGTTGTTCGATGGACATGTTGTTGTATATGTTTAATTATGTACTCTAACTTTATACCCTTTGTGTTTGTGTGTGTTTTAGGATGTACTTAACTGTGTGGGTGGGATGGGGACTCTGCTGCCTCTCCTAGAGCAGGTTTATGTGCAAGAGCAAGGGGAGGCTGGTGGAGAGGAAACGTCTGACCTCCTGGGGCCTGAACTTACCTCTCCCAGGGGTCCTGCTGGTATGCTGCTTCCTTTGGGCAAATCCAATGGTCAGTATTCTTATTGAAGAACTGTACTGTATATTTTCACATTTGCATTTCAGGGAACATAGCGTACAACAAAGGTGTAAACATTATACGCTCATGCATTTCTTTGTGTAACATACTATTAGACACTATAAGGACAAAAATAATAGGACACCTACATATTACACCTATAAAAGCATTCATGACATCTCATTGTACATTGCCAACCTCTTTTGCAGTTATAACATCTTTAACTCCCCATGAAAGGTTTTGGACAAAGATTGTAAGAGTGTTTGTAAATTGTTGCCTGTTTAACAAAAAGAGCATTTGGGAAGTGCCTGAAATTACCAATGTGGGACCTTGAGCAAGCCCTTAACTTTCTAGGGCTGCTGTATCATGGCTGACCCTGTATTCTAACCAGATCCTTACTTGTAAGTCGGTTTGGATAAAGGCATCTGCAAAATGACCCAATGTAATGTAGTGTAGTGAAGTCATACGCTGATGTTAGATGAGAGGGCACTCTGCACTCTGGGGACTAGTTTCTTCCCGCATTTCAATAATGCCATGGGTAAACTATAGTATAATTTAAAAAGTAGCCACCCATGCTGTACATACACTACAGTTCATGAATGAACAAGCCAGCTTACCAAAACCATGGTTTACATGTTTTTGATTTTGAATATTGTGAGTTTTTATTAAAACGTTTTTTTTTTTACTTGTTAAGGTTTCATATTGTTTTACTTATTTATTTTGAAGGCTGCAAAGGTGAGAATTGTGATCGATGGTAATGATTTTTAGCATGTCACTATAACTCCCTGCAGTATTTCCCAGCAGTGAAGAAGGAATATTGCAGACCTCAAAAAAAAAACTCTAGACAGTGCACAGGTTTGTTTTCTTAACCAAGGCAAAGTCTGCATTCTTTGCACAAATAAGGGAATCTTATATTCACCATTTTTGCATTCAATTGTGCTCACGTGCCCTACAGTAAGAATTCTGCTAGGTCTCAGGAAACTTTGATCTAACCACAACGATTTCCCTGATAAACTATACACAAAATATACATCCTGAAGTCTGCCAGTAAATTTTAGAATTACAAACAATAGCCCAATAGCATGGTTTTGTTTGAGTTACAGAATTATCACTGTAGATTGTGGAAAACATTTGGTTTGTTTTCAAATATCTTCTTTTTATTATTTTAAACGCGCAGATGTTTATTAGAGATAATGTATAAATACAATTATATTCATATAAATATATAGTTATGTATATTTATATATGTACAGCTCTGCAACAGTTCAGAATCTGAGAATTTTGCAGTGGTCTGTTAATTTTTTTCAGAGCTGTATATATTGTATATGTAATCCATTCATGTGACTTAGCATCCATTTAATAATTGTTCTGCTCATTTGTAATGTTTCCAACATGCTACACTCTGTCTCACGTTTTATCAGAGGGCCGATTGGAGAGAAACAGTGTGGCTGCATTCCTGATAATGGTCAAGAATATGCTACGTTATCATCCTGTCAATCAAGAGAGTCTCCTTCATTTTCATGGACCTCAAATCATTAGCGCCATGCTAAGCAAGGTAGAGAAATATTAGTAATGAAAAACATTCATTTAAGCCAAGTGTTAGTGTCACAAAAAGTTTAGAAATATAACATTCTCTGTGTCGGCAAAAATTCAAAATTTTGTTCAAAAGTTTGTTTAAAAGCAATAGCATTTCTCAGACAGACATAGCCACAGGGACACAGGGACTGTCTGGTGACAGATACAAATACATTTGTGAGGAATTGACACTTTGTATATGTCCAAAAGTATGTAGACATATGGTCTTGTTTATAAAAAAATCTAACTTGTGATTGTTTTTATTTGTGATAATGTATGCGATGAAATGGTTGGGATGTGGTAACAGTGTTTAGGACTATCAATCTAAAGGGTGGGGGTTCAAATCCCAGGTCCACTGAAGTTACCAATGTTTGTCCTTGCTCCAGGGCTATACAGTAGAAGGCCATCCATTTAACCCCAAACATCAAATCTTTATACTGAGTATGGCAACAGTTTTATGTCTTGTGTTTGAATTACTGTTTTCCTAAAAAACAAGCTCTGTTTAGTACATTACACAGAGACCTGAGCTGAGCTCAGACAAACAGCCTAAGAATGGCTACATGCGATGGCAACATCTCGTGCTGGACCTCAATTGTGACACACTGCGACTTTTCAAGTTCTGCCATTTAGAAATCATGGAATGGTCTATAATTTTTCATCTTGGGTTCATGTCCACTGTAAGAGACATAATCTTAAAAAAAATCTGGAAATCACAATGTATACTTTTTTAATCAAAAATTATGTGAAAATCAATGTTAATATTTGGAAAAGTAGCCTTTATTTGCAATTACAGAGGTCAAACGTTTCCTGTAGGTTTTCACCAGGTTTGCACACACTGCTGCAGGGATTTTGGCCCATTCCTTTCCACAAGTATTTTCCAGATCAGCCAGTATTCTGGCATGTCGCTGAGAAACACGGTGTTTGAGCTTCCTCCAAAGATTTTCTATAGGGTTTAGGTCTGGAGACTGGCTAGGCCACTCCAGAACCTTGATATGCTTTTTATGGAGACACTCCTTGGTTATCCTAGCTGTGTGCTTTGGGTCATTGTCCTGTTGAAAGACCCAGCCACAACCCATCTTCAATGCTCTAACAGAGATCTTACAATACATGGCCCCAGTCATGCTCTTCTTAATACAGTGCAGTCGTACTGTCCCATGTGCAGAAAAACATCCCCAAAGCATGATGCTTCCACCCCAATGCTTCACAGTAGGGATGGTGTTTTTGGGATGGTACTTTTTCGTCCTCCAAACAAGGCGAGAGGAATTAAGGCCAAAAAGTTCTATTTTGGTCTCATTTGACCACAGAACTTTCTCCCGTGACTCCTCTGGATCATACAAACGGTCATGGGCAAACTTAAGACTGGCCTGAATGTGTGCTTATTTAAGCAGGGGAAACTTCTGTGCAAGGCATGACTTTAAATTATGACATCTTAGTGTATAACTCGCTGTAACATTGGAAACAGTGGTGCCAGCTCTGTTCAGGTCATTGACCAGCTCTTCCTGTGAAGTTCTGGGCGGATTCCTCACCTTTCTTGGGATCATTGGTAAGCTGTAAGGTGAGATCTTGCATGGAGCCCCAATGGAAGTTATGTTTAGCTTCTTTCATTTTCTGCTCCAACAGTTGATCTTTTTTTTCCCCCATCAGGCTACTTGGCAATTGCCCCATAGCCCTTTGGACTCACCAATTTTGTCTCTGGTGTCTTTGGATAGCTCTGTGGTCTTGGCCATGTTACTAGTTGGAGTCTTACTGATTGGGTGGGGCGGACAGGTGTCTTCATGTAGCTAATGACCTCAAGCAGGTGCTTCCAGTTTAGAATAATAAGTGAAGTGAAGGTGGAGTTTTTAGAGGTGGACTAACAGGTCATCACACAAAATCATACATTGTAATTTTCGGATTGTTTTTTTTTAGATCATGTCCCTCACAGTGGGAGAAGTGTAAACTTTTAAACTAAACTAAAAATGTACCCAATCAGCCTTTCACGGTCTTCTTGACACAGCAGTCCAGCCATAACAGCAAGAGACATAATGCTCGGGAAACAAAATTGTATCTGTTTGTACAATGTGACCTTTAATTAAAACAATACAGCTCATGTAATCTAAAATAGGGGAAAAGCTGAATTGGAAAAAGCTGCAGCACAAATTTAAAGGTTCGGCCAGTTAACAGTTTTAACAAAAAATGTAGAAATGACAGTTTTGAGGACTCCAGAGATCTGTCCTCCTACCTACCTTGATGGTATTTCTTGTGATTTATTCAGTTTTGTATGGAACTAGATTATTGTAAATGTTATACTGTTGCCTGCACCTGTATTCTGCAAAATACACAACAGATCAATATGAGTTATTTGGTACTGATTCCATATGTTCTGGCTATCTTTCAGTTTTGTGATGTGTTTTTCTAAGACATTATTTAAATAGGCCATCATATTTAGAAAATGAAAAATTAGTGCGCGTTTTCTGTGAAGGCTGTAAAGCCTAAACTTTCTACACCAGTAAAATTTAACTCAAACATCTAACAGAATAATTATAGTTTGATTCTATTAAAGCATTCCTTATCAGCACTCCCTAGTAAAAATGTTAAAAATGCTTCAAAGAAGATACAACCCGTCTAAGTTTCTCCCACTGTTTTCCTTTTAGGTGCCCAGCACTATGATGGATATGAGTGTTTTGATGGCGTGCCAGTTGCTATTGGAGCAGGTCTCCAGTGAAGGCAACAGCACTCTGCTCTCTCAGCTCTACCAGTACCTGCTTTTTGATTTTCGGATTTGGAGCCACTGCCGCTTCGCCGTCTGTCTCGGTAATACTATGGACCTTACCCCTGAAAATTCTATCCTTCCATTATCTTCCGCTTATTACTCTACTAGGGTTGCGGTGGGGTTCCCCATGCCCATTCAGTGGAGAACTTCTCGGGCGCTGGGCAGATACACCCAGGACAGGGCACCAGTCCATCACTGGGCACACACTCACTCACACTCTCACTCACACAAACACATACTATACAGGGCAATTTAGAACATTAGAGTGGGAGGAAACCTGGGAAACCCGACATGGAGATGGGGATCTCCCAAGGCTTCTGCCTAAAGAACAAGTTTTTTTTTTCTTGCCGGTCACTTCAGCTTGCTCTTTTTGGGGTTTCAGGTTCATAACTCTGTAAAGCTGCTTTGTGGCAACGCACTGTTGTAAACGCGCTATATAAATAAATTACTGGAACTTAATATGATACATTAGTGTGAGAGAAGGAATTTCACCAGCTGACGAGTTCCAACGATGCCGTCCAGTAAAGGTATAATGTTCCATATAATGTTCCTGACCGCTTGTAGGTGGTTTAAACACTCATCAGCTGACTCTTTAACTGAGCATCATCGTAGATCATGGATCTCTGCTGGACATACTGTACAGTTCTTAGATCCTCCACCTGCTTTACCTTGGTTTACTCCATCAGGGCTGTTCAGATTTTGCCTGAAACCATCATTAATCTAAAGACAGACACGGCGAGCCTTCAGAACTCATTTATATACAAAGCCATCAGCCAGTAGTGTTGTTTTAGAGCCTCCATCACTGCGGTGCACCTGCCTGCACCACCACACCTTTACCCAGAGGGCTTTTCCAACCATATGTTTGTGTTTAAAAAAAAAATAAAAAGTTGGCCGCTATAAAGACTCACCTGTGACCATCAGGAGGATGAAGAGCTGCTGCTGCATCATCATCAGTGGTCTCACTGACAACGAGAAAGACTGGATCTCCAGATCAGAATGAACCAGCGCAGAGGTTCTGAAACTGATCCAATCAAACACCTACACACCACAAAGGCCAGAATTAAGGGACTGGCATTTATATTCAACCCATAATGTTCTCCACACGTTTTTTCAGTTACTCCAAAACTTTTTAGCAGTAAGAGGCCCAACAGGAACCAAAACCTTAAAAAAGTTCTTAATGTCAGTGAAATGACACCAGGAGAACATTCAGTCTGCTGATCCATCTGTGATGCATTATTAACCCATTACAGAACGCCTGATGGGAACCTTTAGTTGTTTGGTTCCAAGTTCCATGTTACTGCTACACTCACCAGCCGTGTCTGATCTCCAGCAGCGGTGGTCTTCGCACTGCACTGCGATCATATACAGTAGCTGTTTAAAAGTTGTTTGCTTGCTTCACTTAGCATATAGATGGACGTTGTAGTTTTACAGACATATACTGTAGTCCATCAGTGTTCCTGTCAGTCCATGTTACCTGCTCTGTGGGGGTACTGACCATCAGAATGGAGTAAACACAGGATGTACTGTAGTCCACAAACAGATGGACTCCAGTCTGCAATTGTAGAACTACAAAGTCCATCTTTACAACAGAAGTAAGAAGGACAATAAGTGGAGTTTAAACTTTTGGACAATCTCGTTATAAAACTTTTATGTTAAAAAAAAAAACAAAAAAAACAAATGCTATACAATATGAACAAAAGCATTGGGACACCAATAATTTACCACGGTCAACAAGATTAAGCACCCAGCCATAAGTTTTGAATAACTTGGTGGAAGCATGTTGGGGAAGGCCCTTTCCTGTTCCTGCAAGAACGAAGTGGGGTCCATGAGGACAGGGTTTGACGTGAGCTACGGTAAAGACCTTCACAGAGGAGTGTGGGAACTGTTATATCTGTAAAGGAGAACCACCTTACAATAGGAAGCCTCTACAGGTACAATGTGGATGGTCCCAGTAGCCGTGTCCATATTTGGGACAGACGTAATTAAATAATCTGACATGAAATAACACGGTACGTCTGATCTCAGTTCCTCAGACAAAATCAAACATAAAAATAATCAAGTGAAAAAAAGTTTGTTACCTGAAATGTAAAGTCTAGCAGATCTGAGACCTGAATCAGAACGCAGAGTGAACAGCAGCGCAGCGTGATGGACGACTACGCCCCCTGTGGAAATGTCTGATCTCATGTCCGTTCTGAGAACTAGAAACGTAAATGGAAATGAGATGATGCTCTGCACGTCAGACCACGGCTCTGAGAACGGTGCCATCATCACCGACTCCAGCATGTGATTCAGAATCACAGGAATGAATCAAACAGATGAGTTATTGCTTTAAGTCATTAAAAAAAGTGCATAAAACAGATCATCTTCTTTAATTAACGAGTTTTTTGAGTGGTTACATAATGCTGATGCTTCTCGATAAAACACAAGTTCATTTATTTTCTGTTGAACTAATTAGGAATACATTTGACTCTTTGAATCATTCGATTTAAATATTAAAGTATAAAGTTGATTTTTCCTTCATAATCACGAGTCGATTCGTTTGGTTGACTCAGTGGTCTGAACTGTAAACTCACTGGTCAGGGTTAGGGTCCAGCTTTTTGTTTCTTCCTGTGATCACACATGGGGTTTGTAGTTTCTTTACATACTCTGTAGTTCCCTTTGTTCTCTGATGATCAGGAACCAGAGTGATGGATGAATCTAATCTAAGAGTAAATGAGTTTAATCGGAGGAACTCCACAACATGAATCACTTGATTGTGATTCAGTTCGGAGATAGAACTTGTTTTTCAGGAACTGAATGATGAAGTTGTTTATTGTCTCTGAGATGAAAAGGGCTTTACGTTCATTTTGTATCCAAAGTGGATGGAAATGACTGAGAGAGCGAGGACAGGAGCAATATCAATCATGTAGCCGTAAAATGCAAATGAGTCGTTTGAATTTGATTCATTGCGACTCATTTCAGTGCAGCAGGAATGACATCATCCCATCATCAAATCTACAGATTCTTTATGGTTTGTTCAAGGTCCAGACCGCAACTCAATCAAAATGCCGAGGTGGAGCGGGAACTAAAATTAAAAACTACCAAAAGAAGAGCAGGTCCATCAGAACCGTGAGAACCGGACTGACAAACAGGGACGGTCACGTTCTTCCAGATGTTCTGCACATCTTCCATCATCTCATTTTTTGTTCTGTGGTTAGAGGTCATCTCTTAAATTTGGTGAGAAGCTGCATTTCAACCAATAAGAGTCGTTTAACAAACCCAGGCTTTCCACAAAGAAAGGTTCTCTCTTTTTCACACAAATATTATAATAAGGGTTGAGTAATGTGTTGGAGCCTATCCCGGAGACTAAACCAACATGCTTTTGAATGAGATACCCATCAACCAATATGTGTTTCATTCAGGTTAAATAACAAACGCTGAGATTTTATACATTTTAATAATGAACTGCTCTGATTCACAAACTGATTCTGCATTAAACTAAAAGTTTGTACAGAAACAAATTAAGACTAGAAAAGTTTAAGACGGAGAGTAAAAGGAAGCTCCACCAAAGAATGGGCGTGGCTCAGATCAAAGGGAACAAAGACTAGAGATCTTTCATCTTCTACAGTTTATAAAATCATTAAAAGATTCGGGAGAGATTTAGCTTCACTGCTGAGTAAGTGTAAGCACAGCGCCCTCTGTGGTAATGTTCAGGAAACCATCAGACTACTGTAATAAACACAGTCACATGGGTCCGGGACTTTAAATCAGTAGTAGGTGCCACATCCATGAAACTATGACATCACAATGTTACTGTAGTTATTACGGAATAATCAAAGACGCGCTGGAGGTCAACGCGGTTCTCTTACGGTTCTTATTTAATGTAAACATTTATTTTGTTACCAAAAAAAGGACACCATGGCACATCTCATGTCTAAAGTTCTGGATCCCGGCGTAACGCACATTCGTTTTATAAATGTTGTAATCACAACATTGAACTACTATTAATTGTAACATTTTTAATCGCAATTTATCACAAAAATGCTGAATCGTCTCATCTCTATCCTCACTGATCTTCAAACATGGATTCATCTCCTCAAGTGGTCAGTCCTCAAAGACACAGACACTAATCACAGGGTTTAAGGTCCAGAATTCAGTGGGGTCCAGTCAGAGGAAATGGGGTCAGGTTGAGGTCCAGCCCTTCGCTCACTTGGTTTATCCTCTAACTCTCCAACATGTCCGACACTCAGAGCTCCCTGAGGAGAAGCTCACATCAGTTCTTTGGTTGGATTGAAGTTTTTTAAATTAACATCTGTAGGATCCTGATGTTAGTGATGTTTCATCTTCACTGCTGGATTTACTCAAATGAACTGACTGGATTTTGACAAAATATACAGACTGTCATTTGTTCTCCGTTCAGTCATCATTTATAAAATACCTTTTAAATGATTTTGACCACAAGCCACCAAGCCGTTTTGTGGACGATTCACAGACTCCAACATGAGATGTTCACTTACTAATAGATCAGCTGTAGTGATAATAGTGTTTCTTTTTAAGGAAATGCTGTTTCTCACTTCGTACCTGCGACTGTGTACACTGTGAGTTTACGCCACACCAGCGCCCCCTAGTGTAAAGATAAGAAAGGTTCAGCCAGTTAAAATAAATGAAAGTAAATGAGTAGTTGATCGGTTTGGTTTCGCAGTGAACACCGTCTCATTGAGGTGAATTAAAGGGGTGGAGGTGACATGCTAACACTGTTACCACTCATTGAGCCACGGTTCTCGCAAGGTTTCTTCCCTAAAAATTTCCAGGGAGTGTTCCTTGCCTTTCTTTAGGGGGGATAAACAATGTCCATCACTCATAAATAAAAAGATCAAAGGAAACTTTACGTTACGAACATCAAGTGTTCATATGTTGTACTAGCGGAATCTCCGTGCTGCACCCTGGTGGAGAACTTAATAACAGAGTGAAAGTTAAAGGGTAGTTTTTGAATGAGTGATGGCGTGAGGTTTGGGATTAAACATCTGGAATGTATATGTGGAGTGTATATAGTGTGAGTTGGGTCGACGGCGTCCAAGCGCTCGCTTTCTTACAGGAATTTATCAGTAGGTTCTCCAAACACACCATAAGGAACGACGGAGTCAAGTTTCAACTTTGGAGGTTCTCATCAAGCGCCAATCCATCCGAAGTGTTGCATTCGATGGCGATAGCAAACAAACAATCAAACACAGGAAGACAAGAACCCATTAGTGTTTCCAACGACATGGTAGGGAATCACACTGCCAAGTTTCAGACTAGTAGGTACTCAGGAAGAGCCTGATGAGACACTGATGGGATCTTGCATGCAATGGCGATATCAAACGAACCATTGAACATCGGAAGGTGAGAAGTACTTTTTCCAAGGACATCATAAAGAACCACAATGCCAAAGTTCAGCCTTGAAGGAACTCAAGAAGTGGGGAATTAGTGAGGAGTCATTGAGGGCTTTGGCGTTTATAGGTTTAGGTTAACCACTAGTCGCGGTACTTCATGTCAGAAGGTATCAGTAGTCTTCTTCTGAGAGAATAAAAGCTTTGGATAAAAGCGTCTGCTAAATAACTAATTGTAAATGTAGAATAAAGCCATGGTCCTGTACAGACCTCGGTCAACATCCCGATAAACAGCACTGGATCGTAATTAAGCGACACGACACGGAACACGTTACTGTTTCTCCTCCCTGTGAACTTGTTCATGTTGTCTAAAATAACTCTTGGTAGTGAAACTCCTCCCACACTGTTTGCAGGGATATGGTTTTTTCCCCGTGTGACGATGCTGGTGGTATCTGAGGGTACTCCGCTGGGTAAAGCTCTTCCCGCAGTCCGTGCAGGAGAAGGGTTTCTCTCCGGTGTGAAGGCGCTGGTGGTGTTTGAGATTACTCTGCTGACTAAAACTCTTTCCACACTGTGAGCAGGAGTAGGGTTTCTCTCCGGTGTGAATGCGCTGGTGGCTTTGGAGAGTACTCAGGACGGTAAAACTCTTCCCGCACTGTGAGCAGGAGTAGGGTTTCTCTCCGGTGTGGATGCGCTGGTGGTATCTCAGAGTACTCAGCTGAGTAAAACACTTGGCACACTGGGTACAGGAGTACGGTTTCTCTCCCGTGTGAATGCTCTGGTGGCGTCTAAGGTGACTCTGGGTGGTAAAGCTCTTCCCGCACTCGGAGCAGGAGTATGGTTTCTCTCCGCTGTGGATGCGCTGGTGGCACTGGAGGGTGCTCTGCTGATTAAAACTCTTCCCACACTGTGAGCAGGAGTACGGTTTCTCCCCGGTGTGGATGCGCTGGTGGTATATCAGGCCATTCTGGACGGTAAAACTCTTCCCACACTCGGAGCAGGAGTAGGGTTTCTCTCCCGTGTGAATGCGCTGGTGGCGCTGGAGGTTACTCTTTTTATAAAAACTCCTCCCACAGTATAAACAGTTAATGACTTTCTCTTTGCTCACTGCTTTGTTTAAATGTTCGTGTGGAGAGAACGGGGCAGTTGGTGTTTCTGTTTGGAGGAAGCATTCAAATGAATACTCAATCTATATAAACACAGTGCCTCCTACAGGAGGAAAAAAACAGCCCACCTCATATACCCAGAATACAGTGGGGCCAAAATGTTTAAGTCAGCGAATGATCTTCCCTTTAGAAAAGATGAGCGAGGTCTGTATTTTATCGTAGGTACGTTTGAACCGCACGCGGTCAAAATTGTTGGTGCCCCTCGTTAATGAAAGAAGAACCCACCCACAGAAATAATAAAACATAAATGCTGTGAAAATAAACAAATGAAAGTCAGACATTGTTTTCAGCCGGGTTTCAACAGAATGATTTAAAAAATAAACTCATTAAACAGAACCTGCACAGAAATGATGGTCCCCCCGAAAATAATGTGACCATTGGAACATGTTCAATCACCGTGTGTCCACTAATCAGCATCACAGTCGTCTACAATCTCGTAATCTGAGAGTCGACCCATATGCAGGGCGACAGGTGGTCACTGTGCTGTTTGGTGACATGGTGTGCACCGTGGACCAGAGGAAGCCATGGATGGATCTCTCTGAAGATAAAAAAATTATAGACGAGCTCATTAAAGGTTAAAGAACTTCTCCAAGCAGCTTGATGTTCCTGTGACTACAGCTGCACGTATTATTCAGAAAGGCCGACCTCCCTGGACGTGACCACAGAAGGAAACATCAAAGAGTAGAAGAATACGAATGGTAACAAAAGAGTCCTGAAAGACTTCTAAAGTGAACTTCAAGAACTTCATTTGAGCCTTGGGAGACGACCAAGGGGGACGCCATTGTTGAAAACATAAAAAAAAAAGCCAGAGTGGAATTTGACAAAATACATGCTGACGAGCCACAGAGCTTCTGGGAGAAGGTCCTCTGGACAGACGACACAAAAATAAAACTTTATGCCGAGACACATCACCTTTTACAGACGGAAAAATGAAGATGATCAAGAAAAGAAAGCTGGGTCTCAGTTGCAGGTCATGGGTCCTGCAACAGAATAATGACCCAAAACACACAGCTAATGACCCCCAAGAACATCTAAAATAAAAACCTTGGACAGTTCTGAAGAGGCCTTCTCTGAGCCCTGATTGAGATCCTAGATTAATTTTTTGTTGCATCATGGTTAAAAAGCAACATCTGACTTTCATCTGTTCATTTACATAGTATTTTTCTAAAATTTCAAGCTCCTGGAGGGGCCTATCCCGTCTGCAGACCTCAAGCCCATGGAACATTTGTGGAGGGAGTTGAATGTGTGTGTTGCCCAGCGACAGCCCCAAAACATCACTGCACTAGAGGAGATCTGCAGGAACAAAACAGCAGCTACAGTGTGTGCACACCTGCTGGAGACCTACAGGAAACATCTGACCTCCATTTGACCTCCATCATCACCAACAAACATTACGTTATAAATTACTGAGCTGATCTTTTATTATTGACCAAATATTTACCTTCCATCATTTACAAATCAATTCTTTATGAATCCCACACTGTGGTTCCCTGAGTGTGTTTTTTTTCTCATTAAGTCTCTCAGAGTTGAAGTGTAGCTCTGATTAACATTACCCATCTCTCCCATCTTTCTAAGTAGGAGAACATGCCAATCAGTGGCTGACCGAATCCTTTTTGAGCCCACTGTATATGAGACTGGTGCCCGTCTGGTAGGGTTCATACAGATTTACGTGTCCGGTGAGCTCGTACTCGGCTCTCCGTATGTTCTGGGGTTACCTGTATCTTCAGGCTCTTCCTTTTTGATGCTTCTCCTCAGGATGTGGACGTTCTTCTGATCCACGCTGCTCCAGGGTTCCTCCATCTTTACATTCTGACACGTCTGAGAACCAGCAAAGCCCCCGGTTATGGTCAGCGTGGGATCTCAGGACTTATACAATATACCTGCTTAAGGCTTTACCTTGGACTGCGCAGCATCAGGACTGTTTCTGTCAGAGCGCCCCCTGCCCCCTGCTTTCATTATTACACCAAGAACAAACCTGTAATTATATCATTACACAGAATAAATGCATAGTGCACTATGAAGGGAACATGTGTACACAACCACAATCAGTACACAACATGGGGGGGGGGGGATTACATTATATATGGTGCACTATACATAAGGGATAAATAATGTAAAGTATATTTAGTGCACTATGTATGAAGGAATAACAACAAACACGTGAAACGTCATTAAAGTTTATAACGTGTTACGAGGCTGCAGATTCAGTTCAATTAACGTTCAGAAAAGCGTTTACAACAATAACGTGCAAATACAATGAGAATGACGTTTGTGTTGTTGTGCTGCGTCATGTCGCAACACATCCTGTACTCTGCGCGCGCGCGCGCACGCGCACACACACGCGCACACACACACACACACACACACACACACACACAGCTGTAATAAAACAGATGTTTAACCTGAAAACTCGGACTGCTTGTGAATCAGAACGTCTCCTCCTGCAACACGTCTCTTCTTCTCTTTGATCAACAGCCTGTTAGAATCCCGCGGACGCTTAGTGTCACCGCCACCTGCTGGACTGGAAGGTTAGAACTCCATAGAAAAGATACAAAATCACGTGATCAATCGCCATAACAACCGCTGAAGGAAGTAAAATCATACAGAAGAGCACACACAGAAACACATTAAATAAACTCAGTACTGAAACGTTATATATGTAGTGCACTATGTAGGGAGTATAATAAATGTAGTGCACTATGTAGGGAGTATTATATATGTAGTGCACTATGTAGGGAGTATTATAAATGTAGTGCACTATGTAGGGAGTATTATATATGTAGTGCACTATGTAGGGAGTATTATATATGTAGTGCACTATGTAGGGAGTTTTATATATGTAGTGCACTAGTTTATGAATAATGCATGTTTATTATGCCTCTATAAATTCATCAGTTGCCACATGGTTGTGACCAAACAGAATGGTTCTCAGAGACCGTGCATGGACATCTGGACCTGCACCTGGTCACTCAGCATCTGTGTATGTTGTGTAATTGCATCCTGAAGAACGTAAATTCACAGGTTCAGCTGTGATCTCAGTTTGATCCTCCACATCATTCAGAACACATGAACACATGTTTATAATAAATCAATATTTCATTCATTCATCTCCAAACGCAGAGTCGACTTTAACTGAAGGCAGAGCGCTGAACCAGCAGCTCATCTTCATTAAACCTCCGTGTGTCTGGATATTTGAGATGGAGATGGTTTTGCATGAGCGGCGCTGTCAGTGGAGAATAAAACGAGGCTCAGACAGGAAGCTTCTGCTCTTCACCACAAAGGTATGTTGCACTATTACTATCTTACTTTTACACACTTAACACCACTGTGTTTTATATTAAAACATGGAGCGTAGAACCTTTATTATGTTTCTCGTCTCATACACTCTTGTTTCAGACGTGCTCCTCACACCGCTGCTGTTTCCTAAACGCAGGACTCGTTCTGCTTTATTCATTTTAACATTTGAAATGACTCTGATTATGTTTTTAAGAAATATCGTATCGGTGTAACTGAACTATGATATAAACTCTCTGGACAAAATTATTAGGACACACCTCGTAATGAATATATTTAGAAGACTGTGCATTTTGGAAATTTTGTGTATTTTGTACCCAAGAGGCCCTTCCCCGGGGCCCAGAATGAAGAAGAACTGAGACTGTGCGTCTGGAGCAACATCATTGACTGACCGTAAAAATGTTCTATTGCCAAGTTGAACGGGCAGAAATTCTCACAGATAAAATGTTTTAAAATGATTCCTTTTTAAAGTGTTTCTCAAAGCCTTCCTAAAACTCTGGAAACTGGTGTAGATGCAAAAACGAGACCAACTGTGATGTGATGTCATAATAGCTTTGTAGGTGAAACACGTGGATGTTTAAAAACTTTTGTACACATAGTGGATGTTTTATTGTTATATATATATAGTCTGATATTAATGTGAAAATTCTACAATTCAACTTCAGATGTTTTTTTTGTTTTTGTCAGTTGAACCATGACGATGCAGCAGCAGCGTCTCCTCTCTCTCCTGATTCTCACAGGTCAGTGTTATTTAATTCTAACATTCTACCTGAAGCACAAACAGGTTTTGCTCGAGCGTTTCGGGCGTGGCATGACGGGCAGGTGCACAGTGCTGATGGAGGCTGTAAGTAAACAATGGAAATGGAGGAAAGCTTCACAGGAAAATTAGCTGAACCGACGTTAAAGAGATGACGAGCGAAGCAGAACGTCCACCACAAATACACACGACAAGGAGATGTGGTTCAGGTTGTACAGCTGGAGAATAAGATCCAAACTTATAACAACCTCAGTTAGAAAGTTATTAACAGTACATATACATACTAAAAGGATTGGCTCACCCGTCTTGACTCACATATGAGCTTAAGTGAAATCACAGTCCCATACCATAGGGGTCAATATGACGTCGGTCCACCCTTTGCAGCTAGAACAACTTTTACTCCTCTAAAAAGGCTGTCCACAAAATTTAGGAGTGTGTTTATGGGAATTTTGGATCGTTCTTCCGCATTTGTGAGGTCACACACTGATGTTGGAGGAGATGTTGCTCTCAGTCTCCGCTCTAATTCATCCCAAAGATGTTCTATGGGGTTAAGGTCAGGACTCTGTGTGGGTCAGTCCAGTTCCTCCACACCAGACTCTGTGCTCCGTCATGAGGAAGAGGAAGGGGCCGGCTCCAAACTGTTCCCACAAAGTTGGGAGCATGGAATTGTCCAAAATGTCTTGGTCTGCTGAAGTATTCAGAGTTCTTTTCACTGGAACTAAGGGACCAAGCCCAGTTCCTGAAAAAAAACCCACACCATAATCCCCCCCACCAAACACAATGCAGTCAGAAAAGTAGCATTCTCCTGACAACCTAAACATTTGCCATTATGTTCGAAGGGAAAATGGTGAAATGCAAATCTATACATTTGAAATCTGCATTTTTGTTAATTGACAAAAAGTCTCTCAGTTTCTTTTTCACAAAATGCTCTCTGACTTTGCATGCATACTTATGTTTCAATTTCTTTCTAAAGGTTTTTTTTTTTTATTAATTTGGTTGTATTTTATAAAAGTGGTTGGTGACATAATGACCATGTGCGGGTCCCGGGCCCAGAGCAGTTCAGAACCCTGCATGTCCACAGAGCTCAGACGCTCTCACACCGCAGTCAATAAATAAAACACTTTCTTTTTTTTTTTGATTTACAGAAATTATTCACACAAACATTCAAATAAACTGAACCAGGCTCTTTTTTGTCCCCAGTGGATTTCTCCAATAGCTTTTAAAATAATGCACCTTAAAAACAATCCAGTGCAACAACATCACAAGGACCAACACAGTAAATGCAGTAAAATTCTGATTTTTAGGAGTCTGCCCACTCGTCCTGACTACCCATCGCAAGTTCTATCTGATCCAGCAGGGAGCAACGTGGTACGATGCTCAGACCTACTGTCGAGTCAACCATGACGACCTGGTCACTATCCAAGGTCCTGAAGACATGATGAAAGTTCAGGCTGTAGCTCAGAAGCAGCAGTTCTACTCCTACGCCTGGATCGGACTGTTCAAAGTCTTCCATGACTGGAGGTGGTCTCTTGGTAATGAATCCCTCGGAACCCTGACTCCTGAACCCTGGTGTCCTGCACAACCTGATAACTGGGCTAGATTGGAAGAATGTGGTTTTACATCTTCAACATGTTGGGCGGACACAACGTGTACAAGTTTAGGGTTCTTTATATGTTATGATGGTAAGAACTGACTTTAAATGAATAGCTGCTCTGTGATAAAAGATAATAAAGTGTTCATACTGTTAACTTCCACAGACAATAACACCGGATCTGACCGGTACATCTATTATTGGTACGGTAAGCAGTGGTATGAAGCTCAGGCTTACTGCAGGTTGTACCACACTGACCTTGCCATCGCAAGAGACGCGGCGGAAGTAAGAACTGTTCATGAAAAGGCACTTTATTGGTCCTGGATTGGACTGAGCAGAAACTCCTGGACCTGGTCAGACCAGACCTACACCCCTGTTATCATGTGGGCCCCTGGGTTTCCAGGTACTTTAGGGGAGAACGCATACTGTGGATACATGATCAACGGTAAGATCTATGATGACTGGTGCGTCCATACAAGGCCTTTCTACTGTCAGTCAGGTGAGTGGGGGGGAGGGGGGTGCAAGAGGAACATTTCTTGTTAACACAATTTTTTGTTTTATATAATTTGTTATTGCAGTTGTTACTGGACAGCAGCAGCTCATCAGGATGAAGGTTCAGTCGGATCAGAATGTGAATGCTCCTGAACTAATGACCCTTATCCTGCAGAAGGTGAGCATGTTCTCCTCATGGTTACTCTTTACAAGAGTTCTACTCATTGCAAAAGCAAAAAACAAAAAACTTCTACATTTATTCTGTGTTTTTAGATCGTGCAGAGGCTGGAGGAACATGGGGTGGAGAACGTTGTGGTAAAATGGAGACAGCAACCAAATGGAAATTTCTTCAACTAGGAACCATTTGACCTGTAGATCTTTAGTTTCTGCTGTTTGTCTTTGTAGAAAAACTAACTGTTGTGCTTTTAAACATTGAATTCCGAAACACCAAAATCTCAGCACTGATTTATTTCTAATGAAATTGACTTGATTTGAACTTCTGGATGAGTTTTTCAACTTGAAGTAAAAGAAGAACCCATTTATATAAACCTAGTCGACCCCCAGCGTAGCATATGCCCATCCCATTGAGTCCTATCCCAGTATAACGTCCTATTTCTGCCTCGCCACCATAAAGTGGTGGAAGTATTTATGTAGTCAGCGTATCCCAATGTTGGCAAATTAGGGTTCCAGCCATGTTGTGAAGTTCCAGAGCAGCAGTTGGTTCAGAAATTTGTAGAACATTGAAGGAATTCTTGTTTCACATGAAGAGGTGGCCATGTTGTTAGGAATTAAAAAAGAGGGTGGGGACACATCAGGTATATCCCACGGTTCAGCAGGGAAAAGAGGGTGGGTCTTCATCGTGCATATCCCACGGTTCAGGGACTTAGTCTATATATATATATAAATATACACTGCTCAAAAAAATAAAGGGAACGCTTAAACAACACAATGTAACTTCCAGAACTCCATGGGATAATAATTTAGATTTACATTTTGATCATTTTTATGTTATTTTGTTCTCAATGCATTCCACTGTTTACTAAATAAAGATTTTCAACTA
>JAOUQT010129091.1:0-19051 GCA_025769995.1 Xyliphius kryptos | reverse complement strand
AATATGGTTTTTCTCCAGTGTGTATGCGCTGATGCTGTTTAAGACTACTCTGCTGAGTAAAACTCTTTCCACACTCTAAGCATGAATAGGGTTTTTCTCCTGTGTGAATGTGCTGGGGTACATTTAGACTAAATTGCTGATTAAAACTTTTTACACATCCTGTATTAATGCACTGATGCTGTATAAAAGAACTCTTTTGAGTAAAGCATTTTCGGCATAGTGAGCACAATAATGGCTTTACGTCTATGTCTTGGTCAAGTTGAAACTGTGGAGTGTGACTTTTTTCATACTGTGAGCAGGAATGTGGCTTTTCCTCGGTGTGAACACTCTGTTGTCTTAGAAGAAGGTCGTTAAGGGAAACTCCACCCACACTGTATGTCGGAATATTTTTCTTCTTCTCTGTGGGTGAGCTCATGTTCACTCTGTAAAATGTATTTCTGTAGGAAGGAAGATATTTTTTACTTGTTTTTGTGAATCTGCTGATGAAACAAAATCTCCAGTTACATTTTTTTCCCATCAATTTGGTATTTTGTCTGTGTCGAAGTTAAAACAATGTTGTACCTGTTTGCTTTCAATTTACTAACATTTAGTGACTACCAGGCAGCCAGAAGTTCGGTTTGTAATTACAAGTCTGTTTCTTGATCGACATATTTACACAGAACCTTGGTCTTGTTTAAAATTTATCACTCGCGGTAAAAATTCAAAGGAAGTGTTTATGGTCATTTAGCAGACGCTTTTTTTTTCATGTAGCCCACTTGATAGCTGGGGTCAGAACACAGGGTCACATACAGAATCCCTGGAGCAATGAGGGCTAAGGGTCTTGCTTAAAGACCCACATTGGTAACTTCAGTGGACCTGGGATTTGAACCCACAACCACAGATCAGTAGAACAACAACCTAACCATTGAGCTACCCTTTAAAGCATCTTCATCGCCTATTGGAGGACCATCTTGCATCCCTTTTATAGCCACGTGTTTTTTTTTATTACCGTAAGCTTTTAAAACAGGAATGCGATTTTGTCTGCAAATACAAGATTTATGCCACACCTAAAATTTGTGTCATAAATTTAGATAAGTCATTTACAAAAATATCCTTACAAAAATACAAAAAAAAAAAAAAACCCTCTGTCCAGCTCTCTTTTGGGTCTGTTACCAAGAACCACTGTTACAGATAATGTGAATTACTTTATTAGGAAGGTCAATTAACACACTTGTGCCAGTTTAAACTCAAAGTAAACTTTCTTTTGGAAATTGCAGGACTTACATGTTTCTTATGGCAGTTTAAAATGTCTCTGAGAAACATTTTTAATAGAATCAGCATTTGTATTTGTTTGCTTCTATTATATTAATTATAGTATAGAGTTTTGCATGGTGGCATCATGTAATCTCACCTGGAAAAATAACCTGTTTATGGTGCTTCTCCTCCTTTTCCTAAATGATAGATGGGATAGTCTCCATAAGCCCCACGACCTTGTTCAGGATGATAATAATATCGAAAATAAATCATTACGCGATTTTTGATAAATAAAGCAATTACCAATGCATTGTAGGAAGGTGTTCAACCAGAGCAATGAGAGTAAATTCTGTACACGTAACTTTATATTTTATTATTCTGATTATAGTGTAATTCTATAAAGTAAAAGTTATCAATATTATAATCAATAACATCAGCTAGAATAAAATGATAAATAAATTCAGCTTAAGCAGTTTTATTTACATCCCGATTATTCACACATACTTCAAACCTTCAGTAAATGTAATAAAGCAGCTTACCTTTATGAACTGGACTTTATCCGATAATAAAAACGTGCAGACGAAATAGAACTTTATTTTTATTAAATCTCTTTAGAATTCTCAGCAAACGATGTGTTTCTGTTCCCTTTGTCTTCTTCCTCTTCTTTAAGCTTTTTCTTCTTCGGTGAATATGACGAGTGGCAGACCAGCTGTAAAGGTGCAATACCGCCACCTACTGATCTAAAGTGTGGCGTGAGCTTTCAGGTCAAATGTTTTACCTATTTAGTTTATACTGTACGTATTTGAGGAAAAAATAAAATCTTTGTGGCTCACTGTTGTTAGTGTGTTCATCAGATTTGACATTAGTAAAGGACAAACCTCCACATCCCATTGTAGTGCAAGCACAATCACCTTGATCTCTGCTGCAACACTGATATATTATTGAACTTTTTTCATGAATTGATTTATTTATTAAATCATTGTTGCAAACGCCACACAAATAGATTTCTGTAATGAGAAGGGGTGTGGTCTAATGACATCAACACGGGTGAAATAAGTATTGAACACGTCACCATTTTTCTTAGTAAATATATTTTTAGAGGTGCTATTGACATGAAATTTTCACCAGATGTCAACCCAAGTAATCCAGGCATACAAAGAAATCAAACCATTTATGTCCACAAATTCAATTATGTGTAATTATGTGGAATGGCACAGGGAAAAAGTATTGAACAAGCTCACTGAAATTTATTTAATACTTTGTACAAAAGCCTTTGTTGGCAATGACAGCTTTAAGACGCCTCTTGTATGGAGAAACTAGTCACATGCATTGCTCAGGTGTGATTTTGGCCCATTCCTCCACACAAACAATCTTCAAATCTTGGTTTCGTGGGCCTCTTTTATGAACTATGATCTTTAGTCAAGTCAGGTGATTTGGCTGGGCCATTCTAGCAGCTTTATTTTCTTTCTCTGAAACCAATTGACAGTTTCCTTGGCTGTGTGTTTGGGGTCATTGTCTTGCTGAAATATCCACCCACATTTCATCCTCATCATCCTAGTAGATGACAGCAGATTATCAAGAATGTCTGTACATTTTTCCATTCATCCTTCCTTCAATTATTTGAAGTTTGCCAGTACCATATGCTGAAAAACAGCTCCACGCCATTACATGCATTATGCCATCCAAAGAGTTGGATTTTGGTCTCATCTGCCCAGACTATATTCTCCCTGTATTTCACAGGCTTGTCTAAATGTTGTGCACATGCTTTTTCTTCAGCAATGGAGTCTTGCGTGGTAAGCGTGCATACAGACCATGGTGGTTGAGTCCATTACTTATTGTTTTCTTTGAAACAGTTGTACCTGCTAATTCCAGGTCTTTCTGAAGCTTTCCACAAGTTAACCTTGGCTCCTGGACAACTCTTCAGATAATTCTTTTCACTCCTCTGTCAGAAGTCTTGCGAGGAGCACCTGGTCGTGGTCAGTTTATGGTGAAATGATGTTTTTTCCACTTTCGGATTATGACCCCAACCGTGCTCACTTGAACATTCAGAGGTTTAGAAATCCTTCTGTACCCAATGCCATCAGTATGGTTTGCAACAGTAAGGTTGCAAAGGTCTTTACTTTTACCCATCATGAGATGTTTCTTGCGTTATAGCAGGCCATAATTTGGGACTGAACCAGCTGATATTAATTATCACTGACAAGGGGCAAGATTGCTTTCTAATTACTGAGAGAGTTTAGCTGGTGTCTTGGCTTTCCATGCCTTTTTGCACCTCCCTTTCTTCCAGTGTTCAATACTTTCCCCCTGTGCTATTCCACATAATTTAATTTCTGGACATCTATGGTTTGATTTCTTTGTATGGATTACTTGGGTTGTTGCCGACATCTGGTGAAAATTTCATTTCAATAGCACCTCTAGAAATATATTTACTGACAAAAATGGTGACGTGTTCAATACTTATTTAACCCGCTATATATAAGGTGTGCTTAATTCTTAGGCAACTTCTTTTCCTTTGACAAAATGGTTTGAAGTACTCTGAAAAGTCAAAATTGCCAATTAAATGCGATAATGATCGCAACGATTGGATTTCATAGTATGAGTTAATGGAATAACCATATTGGGAACATTTCAGGCACGATACAAATATAACCATGAACCGAATATGGGGGAATCATAGAATCACAGTAGAGTATATTTTTTGAAGTTTTTTTTTTTTTGTACATGTAGCGGCAACAAATACAATGGTTTATTTCTCTTAGACATGTACACTTTATCTCATCAAGTACAGTACAACAGACACATTATTTTCATGTTAGATAACTTGTTAGATAACTTTTGCTGGGCACAGCAAAGAACACAATTAAAAACAAAAACATTCCCAATACAGTTAGTCATGCAGAAACTGTGTGTGCTCTGGGTAAGTTCTTACCAACAAGTTGAGGGTTATTTGACATTAAGTAGCCTTACCTAAAATTCCGATTGACACAATTTTATTAGATTATTTAAGGAACGTTTTGTAAGGAAAGATGTGTAAATATATTTTACATACAGAGACAAGGCTGGCTATCCATCCATCTATTATCTTCCTCTTAATTTTCTACGAAGGTTATGGGGGGTTCTTCATGCCCATCCAGGGGAGAACACTTTGGGCGCAGGGAAAATACACTCAGGCTGGGCACACACTCACACATAATGCTGACTAATGTATCAAAATCCTAATACACACAGACACTAAAAGCTAAATTGCAGATGCATCTAAAGCCAATAATTAATTTATTATTTACTATACATTGTGTTGGTTTGAAGGCAGGTGGGACGTTTTTTATATAGAATTCTGTTTGTAACAGAGGACAGGACAAATTTAGTTTTGGGAAAAAACTCAGAGACACAGTTCAATCCAAAGTTTTAAGTTTATTGAACCTGTGACTAGATTAAACAATATAAAGTACATGATTGTAATAAAATTCATCAAAAAAATAAAATGAACAATAATGACTTTGTCTTCTCAGTAAATAAAAAGAAACATCAGAATTTCTGTATTTAATGAACAATATTACAAAAAACCCATATCTGTCCGTCCGTCCAGGGCTTGGACAATGAAACTGCAAAACCTGATTTTAGACCACAACAATTTATTAGTATGGTGTAGGGCCTCCTTTTGCAGCCAGTACAGCATCAGAGCCAAAGTGGCTCAATAATATTTAGATCTGGTGACTTTGCAGGCAATGGGAGATATTCAACTTCACTTTCATGTTCATCAAACCGAATCATTTGAACTCTGGTATGTCACACAATGTTGTGTGCATTGCAATATTTTGGAAAAAACCCTGCTAATTGAACCTTCACACTCTGCTCTTACTGGTGCAATGTACAATTAATGAAGATTGGCCACCAGGTTACCATAATAAGATAAGATAAGATAATTTAGCAAATAGGATCTCTGATTTTTTTTTGCTTTCCTCCATGTCCTGAAAGGATTTAGTTTTGTTCCATAATTCCATAACCGCAGTTTCCCCCAGGGGAGTATTAAAGACTTCTAATTCTGACGAGCAGCAAACGTTTTTATTTTTATAACACTTTAAATTTTATGAACAGAAGTGCTATATTTCTACCTTATATTTCACTCAGTGATTCTCTTTTTAGTTGGTAATGTTGACCAGTAACGGTAATGCCATGCCCAGAAGTGCATCTGCATTTCTAGATGTATTGTGGACATTTTTATGGTGGCCTCTGTTCATTATCTTTTCGTGGGTGTGGTAGCTCAGTGGTTATGATGTTGGCTATCAATCTGAAGGTTATGGGTTCAAATCCCAGGTCCTCTGAAGTTACCTCTGTGGATCCTTGAGCAAGACCCTTAACCCTCATTGCTCCATGGTTCTGTAGCAACCCTTGTTCTGACCCCAACCATCAAATTGGGTTTCCTCTAAGTTACTTTGCATAAAAGCATTGGCAAAATGACCAATTATAATAATGTATTTTTCATTTTAGTTTTGTTTTCATTATTGTCATGTTTTTTTTTCTAAAAAAACATTGTTTGCAAAACATCTGGATGAAAACCTGGCTACATTACATTTGGTCATTTAGACACTTTAATCCAAAGCGCCTTACAAGAATCACAGTTAATAGATTGGTCAGAAATCAGGGTTTCATACAGAATCCCAGGAGCGATGAGGGTTCAGAGTCTTGCTTAAGGACCCACATTTGTAACTTCAGTGGACCTGGAATATGAACCCATTATACTTATATTACTAGCCCAACACCCAAACCACTGAGCTACCACAGCCTGAAATATGTTTATTTTAATTTGTGAATGTGCTGGTGTCGTTTCAAATCACTTTTTCGAGTGAAACTTTTTCCACATTGTGAGCAGGAATATGGTTTTTCTCCTGTGTGAATACGTTGATGCCGTTGAAGCTTACTCTGATGAGTAAAACTTTTTTTACACTGTGAGCAAAAATATGGCTTTACTCCTGTGTGAATGCGCATATGTCGCGTAAGATCACTCTGAGTAGTAAAACTCTTTCCACACAGTGAACAGTGATATGGTTTTTCCCCCGTGTGTATACGCTGATGCACCTTAAGACTATTCTGGTGAGTAAAACTTGTTCCACACTCTGAGCAGGAATATGGTTTTTCTCCTGTGTGAATGCGCTGATGCACTATAAGATTAATCTGTTGGGTAAAACTCTTTCCACACTGTGAGCAGGAATATGGTTTTTTTCCTGTGTGAATGCGCTGATGCACTATAAGATGACTCTGTTTAGTAAAAGTCTTTCCACACTGTGAGCAGGAATATGGTTTCTCTCCTGTGTGAATGCGCTGATGCCGCTTAAACAAACTTTTTCGAGTAAAAATATTTCCACATTGTGAGCACAATAATGGTTTGTCTTCTGTATGAATGTGCTGGTGTTGGTAACTCTTGTCATCCTGTAAGCAGGAATGGGGTTCTTCTGTGGGAACATCCTGGTGTCTTAGAATATGTGTCTTAGAACTGTATGTCAGAATATTTTCCTTTTTCTCTGTGGATGTGCTCATGTTCACTCTATTTTTTTTTCCTATAGGCAGAAAGATGTCTTGTATTCCTTCAGGGATGCACTAATGTTGACATTTTTTCTCCACATTGAAAAAATGTATTTCCTAGAGACTTGGTATTTTGTCTTTTCAATGTGTTCAAGTTAAACCAATCTCCTTTTTGTTTTTAAATTACTTATAGCTAGTGACTATCAAGCAGTTAGAAGTTCTGTTTGTACCTTATAAATTAGTTTCTTTGTCCTTATATTTAAACATAGGCTTGGTCTGGTTTAATATTCATCACCACTAGCTGTAGAAATTCAAAGGAAGAGTTCATAGCAAGTGGATACTCCTGATTCAAACAACAAATGTTGTCTAAGAGCATGGCGAAGCTGCATGGCACATCTCTTAGGTTGTGTAGGATAATAGTATCCTTCAAGTTAACGTTTAAAATCTGCAGAGGAAAGGTGTGCTTTAGAGCATCTTCACATCATATTTTAAGGCCATCCTGTATTCCTTTTATAGCCACATCAAATTTCTTTCCATAAGCCTATAAATAAATAGACATGTTTTAATCAGTAAATACAATATTTATACTTCAACTCAAATTTGAGTCGTAATTGTAGATCAGTAATTCACAAAAAGATCTTCGGAGGGACACCTCTGTTTACTTTATCCAGCTATCTTTTGGGTCAATCCTGGGTTCTGATCAAGAATTCTTTACCAACTCCAAATGAAACAAACAGGGCACTTAACATTTTCATGCATTTGAAGTACACAATTATTTTTTAAAAAAGCTGATAATCAGACACAACCAATTTTTCTGAATATATTGTTGTGTTACAACGGATAAAATAATATCTAAATTAATCCAAATTAATATCTAATGTAAGTAAAATATCTAAATTTAAATAACAAATACAAAAATAACTGATTATTTTATTGCAGACAGTATGAAAATTAGTCGGATGAAGCCCATAGCAGGATACTCACCACAGTCCACAGGGTATCAATCAGTACCCCAGAAAAAGCTCAAACAAGCACAGCTCCACCAACGGATATGAGTCAAGATCCTCTCCATTCAGTTAACACTCCGTTTTCTAGAAATAGAAAACAGAATGAGGAATTCCCCAAAATTTATGGCCCAAATTTGACTAAAATAGGAATTGGGAAACATCAAATCAGACCTTGAGGGTCTGAAAGGGAGTGTCGAAAGAAAACTAGATAAGATGGGAGAGATCATCTACAGCTGTGCCATGGAGAGATTTTAAGTAAAATGCAAGGCCCGCACTACTCAGAAGCAACCTTCAGCCAATTTGAAATCCAGAAGTCAGCAAGAGATCGAGAAGCTGTAAAAGAAAGAAGAAATCTTGATTGATGATGTGCCACCAATCCAACCACTTATGCACCAGCTGGAACCAAGATCTCCAAGACAACAGCATCAGCTCCTAGGCCCAATGGCCTTTTATATTATCTTTATAAGAACATGCCAGGTGTCTTGAAGTTCCTTAGGAAGCTAGCAAAAGTGGCATGACAAAAAGGCATAATACTTGGGATCCTGTTTCCAAAAAAAAAGAACTCAACAACCATCCACCAATTTGGCCAGGTCAGCTTGATGAATGTGGAAGTTGAGTTTTTTAGTACGGAGGCCCAAAGAATTGCAGCATTCCTGCAGAAGAACTGTGTTGACACATCAGTGCAAAAGGCAGGAATAAGTGTTTTTTCAGGATGCTTTAAACATGCAAATATCATTTGGCACCAGCTACAAATGGCAGAGAAAAAGAAAATTCAGTTACTCATGACGTCTTAAAGGTAGTCTTCAATTACTTTTAAGTAGAAGACAGCATCACAAGGCTGGTTAAAGAACATTTTAAGTACCAGTACAGCGCACAGCTAAAATAATCCACACAGTTAAAACAAATTAGGCCTGATACCATCAATGGTTAGAGCGGCAGTGGCACAGGCAAAGTCTGCCCTAAGACTCCAGGACATAGTAGGCCAAGTCCAAGGTCAGAGAGGGGGCCTTGGCGTAGGAATGGCAACACCCACATGGCAGAAGTCTACTCCGTCTGAACGACTGTGTCTGGTTCTAAGAGGTTTATCAACCAGAGGAAGCAGATAGCTGTGCCAGAGCTGTGTCTCAAGCCAAACAAGATCACTGGATGAGGTGGGATGGCGTGGAGAAGAGGAAGATAACCTGGGGTAAGCTGTGGTACATGGAGACTAATATGCTGAGCTTTACCATCAGAGCTACATATAACGTTCTGCCTTCTTGAACCAACCTACATCTTTGGTTTGGACAGGATCCAGCCTGTCTCTAGAGTCTTACGCAAACAAACCTGAAACTCATCTTGGTGGCTAGCAAGACCAGTCTTACTCAAGGACGATACTTCTGACGTGTCTTCATTGCGGAGCTGACCTCCCTTGGAAGGAAGGCATAGTTGAAGCATATGAGAGGAAAAGGCTGCGATATTCAAACTTGGCAGCTGAAGCGGAGGACCAGGGATGAAAGGTATATGTTCAGCCAGTGTGCTTTGCAACTAGTTTTCATGATGATTATTTAGTAAAACACTGTTCAAGTGGCAGGGTGCACCCCTTACAAAAAAATAGTGTTCAAAAATAATGTTATCTTTAAAAGGTTTTTAAGATTTAGTTTATCTTTAATAATTAAGAAACATTTTATAGAATCAGCATTTATTTATTTCTTTTATTTATTATCTTCTAATATAATAATTATAGTATAGAGTTTTGCATGGTGGCATTGTGTTATCCCACCTGGATTAGTAACCTGTTTATAGGGCTTCACCTCCTTTTCCTAAATGATAGATGAGATAGTCTCCATCACCACCATGACCTTATTCAGGTTAATAATAATAATTGAAAATAAATGAATACATTATTGTTTGATAAATCAAGCATTTATCAATCATCAATTATAACACCAGAGCTATGAGAGAAAATTCTGTACATGTAACATTATATTTTATTATTCTGATTATAGTGCAATTCTATAAAGTAAAAGCTATCAATAGCATCAGATATAATAAAATAAATAAATTCAACTTAAGCAGTTTTATTTACATCCCGATTATTCACACATACTTTAAACCATCAGTAAATGTAATAAAGCACCTTACCTCTTCAGTGATAAACTGGACTTTATCCGATAATAAAAAAGTTGTGCAGACGAAATAGAACTTCTTTATTTTTATTTAATCTCTTTAAAACTCTCAGCACTCGATGTGTTTCTTCTCTCTGTCTTCTTCTGCTTGTTTAATCTTCTTTTTCTTTGGTGAATATGGGGGGCGGGGGGCAGACCAACTTTAAAGGGACTTTACCGCCATCTACTGAGTTGGAGTGTGGAGTGAGCCTTTAGGACTAATGTTTCTTTACATATTCATTACAGGTATATTTACTTATAAGAAGGATAAATTAAAGTTCCATTCTTTTTCCATGTTTTACTACATAATAATAAACATGTAGATAAGATTGTATACCCCTGTATCCTTTAGAAACAGAAGAATCTTGGTCCTGGTTGTTTCCACCCAGATTTACTTTAGGATCAGCTCTCTGTAAAAAAAAAAAATATCGATTTTTGTGCAGAAAAGAATAGATTTATCAATTTATATAACAGCATTAAAAAAAAACAAATACAAAGAGATGTTACATTAAAAATATGAGATATAAGATTTCACTACATAATTTAGAACATAATTAAACTTCTAAATAAAAAAAACAAATTGAAATAAGTAAACCAAAAAAATGAATGGTCATGCTTTCACAGCTACTTTGTCGCTTGCTCGCATTCATTTTATTAAACTCCCGGGATTAACAGCCAAGGCTTCAACTGCAGGATCTATAAACAGAGCAACTAAAAATATCAAGAAAATCATATCGCTGGGTGGGTTCAAACCACCGACCATTCGATTAACAGCCAAATGCACTAAACCGATTGCACCTCAGAGACAGACAGGAAAGTGTTAATCCTAATTCCATTGCCTGCATGCCTGGAATGCCCCTGGGGGAGCAGCCACTGTATATTCTGTTGGTTTGGAAGTGGGTGGGAGGGCAAAAGACAAAGCTTCCGCTTTTTGTATTGAATTCTGTTTGTAACACTAAAACTATCGAGGGACCAATTTTCTTTCAGGAGAAAACTCACAGACACTTTAATCCAAAGTTTTACATGTATTGATCACAGCTGAGGACAATAAATTTGATCAAGTTGTAACTGTATTATATACATAGAAATCATATTTCCAAAAATAACAAAATGAACCCTCTCCTCTTAACCCTAAGTTACAAAATTTACATATACACCAAATAAAATAATAATACCATTATTTGAATAAATATATAAATAATAATTGTAGAGAAATAAAAGAAATAAAACACACAAAAAAAGACACCATGAAAATTATCAGTTAGTTTCTCCATGTGTGTTGGTAAGAAAGTGTTTGAGTTTGTCTTAATTAGCCTTAGTGTTCATTTGTGTATTTTTGAAATAGATTTAAACTGCTTTTCATGTTTTTTTTTTTTTTTTCATTTTATTGATCCGCGTAGTGAGTATTTGATATGTTCTACTTTAAGGAATAGCAGTATATCACTGAGCCAATGTGTAAATTTAGGTGGGTATGCCTTTTTTCAATGTAATAAAATTCTTTTCCATGCTAGAAGTGTAGCAAGTCCAAGATGTCACCATTCACATTACTGTGTATAAAACACATTTGTATTGGCTTTATTAAAATATAAGAACTGACATAATGCATTATATAATTAATTCATTCATTATATTCCGCTTATTCCCTTATGGGGGTCGCGGTGGGGGGGGGGGGTTCCCCCTGCCCATCCAGGGGACAACAGGGGGTTCCCCATGCCCATCTAGGAGACAACATCTGGGGCGCTGGGCAGAGGACGGGCCCAGGACCGGGCGCCAATCCATCGCTGGACTCACACACAGCCACACACTTGTACACACACTATACAGGGCAATTTAGAGAATTTAATTTACCTTGCATTCATGTTTTTGGGATGTGGGAGGAAACCGGAGTACCCGGAGGAAACCCACGTAGACACAGGAAGAACATGGAAACTCCACCGAGATAGGGATTCGAACCGGTAATACCCAGCACTGAGAGGCGAACTTGCTAACCACTAAGCCACCATGCCGCCGCATTATATAATAAAGAGGGAAAATTAAAACATGTCTAAAACTTAAACAGATTATTTTAAACATGATTTGTATTTTAAAACTTACCTAAACTCAAGGTCACTGATTTATTAATCATTCAAATTAAAATAAATGAGTAAAACCTGACCTCCCATAGATGAACTCTTATCTCAGATGTGCAGAACTTCTATTACTGAATGTTCATCATTAAAAAAAAATCCAAACAACTTTGTTTTTTTAGTGAATAAAAAGAAATTCTGCATTTATTAAACAATATAACGAAAAAACGAATTCATAAAAACCTCATATTATCTAATCATATAAATCTCAACATAAGGGAGGCACTGTGGCATAGTGGTTAGCACGTTCTCCTCTCTGCACTGAAGATTCCTGATTTGAATCCCGATCTGGGTGGAGTTTCCATGTTCCTCCGGTGTCCGCATGGGTTTCCTTTAGATTTTTCAGTTTACTCCCACAGTCCAACAACATGTATTAAGGTAAATTTAATCTTCTAATTTGCACTGGATAGTGTGTGGCTGTGTAAGTGAGTGTGTGCCCAGCAATCGCACCCTATCCTAGGTGTATCTGCCCAGCGCCCAAGATGTGCTCCCCTGAATGGGCATGGGGAACCCCACCGTGACCCTAGTAGAGAATTAAGTAGAAGATAATGTATCAATGAATGTCAACATTAAATCTTAGTATACATTATAATTGTTTATTAAGTTAATCGTCAATCTTCTGGTGTTTTTGTATCTCTTGAAAGACAGCAGCTGGTTGTCATTATGAAGGTTAATAAAATTATGTTTTATGTTATGTTATTATGTTATGTGAAAATATGTTTGTAAATCAGTAAAAGATGCAGTTTTTATATGATTTAGTTAATAGGATCTGAAGGTCTTTACATTGTCATTTAGTAGACGTTTTTTATCCAAAGCAATTTACAAATAAGATAACAGCACAAGTAAGCAGTTTAGGAAAAGAAACAGCTACACTCTAGAATAATCAAAACCTGCACATTATTAGATCTGGCTCTATTTTTATAGCAAGTGTTTGTGAAAGAGGTGTGATTGGAGAAGTTTCTAGAAAATGCTGAGTGAGTCAGCCTTACAGATGGTGTTGGGACGGTCGTTCCACTATTTTGCAGTGGTGAATGAAATGGAGTGAGAACGAGTTGGAATCACCAGGCGACATTCATCACTAGAGCGCAGTGAACAAGTCAGGAGTGTATTTAGTAAAGATGGATTGAAGGTAAGAGGGGACAGATCCAGATCCTTGTCCTGTAAGATCGTCCTGCAGCTACAGAGAGCCATTTGAGGGGGATGAGTAGTGGAGTGACATTAGTTCTCTTTAACTGGTTGAACACGAGTCGAGCTACAGAGTTGAGGTCTAATTATGGAAGTTGGGAGACCAGCAAGCAAAGCATTACAATAATATAGTCGGGCTAGGACAAAGGCTTGGACCAGCAGATGAGTAGCCTGTTCTGTTAGGAAAGGTCTGATTTTCCTGATGTTATACAGAATGAGTCTGCAGGAACGGGCAGTTTTTGTGACCTGATGTGAAAGTTTAAGATGATTGTAAATTGAGAAAGATTATGGACAGAGTAAGTTGGTGAGAGTGTGAAGCCATCAAATTGATTGTTCTATAAGCGCAACTTTTTTATAACACTTCAAATAAAAAGCGTAAAATGCTAAACATTTCCTACCTAATATTTTACACAGATATTCTCTTTTTAAGTTGGTAGGGGGCATCAGTAACAACAGGCCCAGAGTTGCTTAGAGCATCTGCATTTCTAGATGTATTCGTTATAGGTGACATCGTTACGGCCTCTGCCATCTTATCAGCTTGTTTTCATATTTGTAGTTTGTTTTATCTGCCAAAATTTGTATACACACGATGTTTGCAAAACATTTCAATAAAAACCTGGCTACTATGAGCTGGAATAGGTTTCGTTTCTTGTGTGAATATGCTGGTGTCGTTTCAAACCATTTTTTAAAACAAAACTTTTTCCACACTGTGAGCAGGAATATGGTTTTTCTCCTGTGTGAATACGCTGATGCAGTTGAAGATGACTCTGCTGAGTAAAACTTTTTCCACATTGTGAGCACATATGAGGTTTTTCCCCTGTATGAATGAGCAGATGTTGTGTAAGACTACTCTGATTAGTAAAACTTTTTCGACATTGTGAGCACATATGAGGTTTTTCCCCTGTATGAATGCGCAGATGTAGCGTAAGACTACTTTGTTTAGTAAAACTTTTTCCACACTGTGAACAGAAATAAGGTTTTTCTCCTGTGTGAATACGCTGATGCTGTTGAAGAGTACTCTGCTGAGTAAAACTTTTTCCACATTGTGAGCACATATGAGGTTTTTCTCCTGTATGAATGCGCAGATGTTGAGTAAGATTGCTCTGTTTCGTAAAACTTTTTCCACAGTGTAAGCACATATGTGGTTTTACTCCTGTATGAACGCGCATATGTAGAGTAAGACTACTCTGGTAAGTAAAACTCTTTCCGCATTGTGAGCAAGAATATGTTTTTTCTCCTGTGTGAATACGCTGATGCTGTCGAAGATGACTCTGCTGAGTAAATTTTTTTCCACACTGTGAGCATATATATGGTTTTACTCCTGTATGAATGCGCACATGTAGGGTAAGACTATTCTGGTAAGAAAAACTCTTTTTGCATTGTGAGCAGGAATATGGTTTTTCTCCAGTGTGAATACGCTGATGCTGTTGAAGTGTAATCTGTTGAGTAAAACTTTTTCCACACTGTGAGCAGAAATACGTTTTTTCTCCTGTGTGAATATACTGATGCCGTTTAAGAGAGCTTTTTTGAGTAAAACTTGTTCCACATTGTGAGCACATATATGGTTTTTCGTCTGTGTGAATGTGCTGGTGTGGGTCAATTTGAAACTGTGGAGTATAACGTTTTTCATATTGTGAGCAGGGATGTGGTTTTCCGTGGTCTTCGGTGAGTACACTCTTGTGGCTCGAAAGATGACCGTTAAGGGAAACGTCTTCCACACTGTTTGTCGGAATATTTTTCTTCTTTTCTGTGGATGTGCTCATGTTCACTCTTTAAAATGAATTCCTGTAGCAAGATGACTTTTTTTTTCTTTCATGAAAACGCTTTTGTTGAAATGTTATTTTTTTTACAGTGAAAAAAAAAATCTATTTTCCACAGATTTTGTATTTTGTCTTCAGAATGTGTTCATGTAAAACAATGTTGTTCCTGTTTAAATAACTAGGTATTGGTGACTACCAGACAGACAAAAATTACATTAGTACTTCTTTGTATAAGTAGGTTTCTTAATCCATGTATTCATACAGAGGCTTGGTCAGGTTTAATATCCATCACCACTCGCTATAGAACCCAAAGGAGAAGTTTATAGTGTGTCGATACATCAGTTTTACATAGCAGATATTGTCTATTAGCATTACAAAGCTGCATGGCACATCTCTGAGGTTGTGTAGGACAGTTGTTTCCACCAATACTACCACATGGAAAATCTCCAGAGAAAAGGCATCCTTTAAAACATCTTCATGGCCTATTAGATGTCAATATTGCATCCGTTTTATTGGCACTTCGACTTTCTGTCCATGAGCCTTTAAAAGACGAAAAACAATCAAATATGAAGCTTTTATGTGCAAATCAAACATTTATACTCTAGCTCAAATTTTAGTCATAATTCTAGAGTAATAATTTTCAAAAAGACCTTTTGAGGAACCCCTCTGTGTTTTTTTTTCAGCAATTTTTTGGGGTATTTTACAGATTGTGATCAAAAACCACTGTTATAGGTAATGTGATTTAATTTATTAGTAAGGTCAATATATGCCTTTAAAGTACAAAAATATTGAAATAAGCAAACAACATCATTAGACATAACCATTATTATAACCTTATACGTATACTGTACATATAAGGCACTTTGTGTGTGTCATCTCTACGATTGGCGCACAGCATGGGTAGACCGGAGGGGATGATACGTATCGCTTGGTGTATAGCGATTGGTGCACGGATTGCTGGCAGAGTAAATAAAGTGTCAGAACTTTCTTCAACAACACATGGTTTCTTCCTTATATTCATCACTAAATCAAACAGTAATTTACATGCAAGAAAACGCCCCGTCTGTCACATAGCCAAAAAGGTAAAGCAGTTTCTTCAAACTGAAAACATTGAAACAATGAAATGGCCAGCCCTGAGTTCTGATGTAAACACAATAAAAACCTCTGGAAAATACTCGCTGACAAAGTTATGGCCAAAAAACCCAGAGAAGTCACAGAACCGTGGAAGAGACTGAAAGAAGAGGGGAGCAAAATCCCAGCAGAACAGTATGAGAGACTAGTGATGTCCTGTGGCTGCAGGTCATTACTGTTCACTAATTATGATCAGCATGTTTATTTTATTTTTTGGCAATAAATGTCTTTTGTTGAAATATTTTGATTATTGAGTAAAACACTGTTATAGTGGCAGGGTGCACCCCTTTCAAACAATAGTGTTTAAAAATAATTTTGTCTTTTAAAGGTTTTAAAAAATTGTATCTTTAATTATTAAGACACGTTTTATAAACTTAGCATTTGTTTTTTTATATTATAATAATTATAATATATAGTGTTTCATGGTGGCATCGTGTAATCTCATCTGGATCAGTAACCTGTTTATGGTTCTTTTCCTAAATGATAGATGGGATAGTCTCAATCATACCCGAGACCAAGAAATACATGATTGGTTAATAAATAAAGCAATTGTCACTGCATTGCAATTTGTTTAACTTCAGAGCTATGAGAGTAAATTCTGTATACGTATCTTTATATTTTATTATTCTGATTATTGTGCAATTCCATAAAGTAAAAGTTATCAATATTATATTCAATAAGATCAGATAGAATAAGATAATAAATAAATCCATCTTAAGCAGTTTTATTCATATCCCGATTATTCACACATGATTTAATCATTCAGTTAAGGTGATAAAGCAGCTCACCTTTAGTGATAAACTGGACTTTATCCGATAGTAAAAAATGTGCAGATGAAATAGAACTTTTTGTTTATTGAATCATTTCAGAACTCTCAGCAGAAGATGCATTTCTGTTCCCTTTGTCTTCTTCTGTTTGTTTAATCTTCAAGCATTATCGCCACCTACTGAGCTGGAGTGTGAAGTGAGCCTTCGGGTCTAATGTTCCTTTACATATTCATTATATACTCGTATAAAAAAAGAGCAAAACAAACGTACATTCTATTTGTTACTACATAATAATAAACACGTAGTTAAGATTAAATACCCCTGTATCCTTTAGAAACTGACGAACCTGTTTATGCACTGATCTGTAAAAGCGTTAATACTGTAAAAGCGTTAATACTGAAAATTTCCTCTTTGTTTATAGGAACTGGTCTGGAATAAATTATTTATTATTAAGGATGTTTTTGAGTTTAAATATCATAGAATAGATTTTTTATACCCTTTATCATTTAGATCTTACGTTTTTTGGATCTGGAGCTGTATAACTCAGCATGTCAAACCCTTGATGACTGTTCAGGTGTAGAAGTTCTGTATTAATAAATAAAACAAAATAAAACGTTATCTATTGTTTACCTCTTAAAATGTTAATTACAAAAACCCCACCTGTCTTTCTCTTCTCTCTCTAATTGATTCAAACTATTAAAAAATAAACTATAAAAAAATTAAGTCCGAACTGAACACAAAGCTCATGAAACTTTGTAATGTTGTAACTACCCAGACAGCAACAGAATCCGAGCCGATCCTGACTTACATTTATTTCACTTACATCGGTTCACTGTCAGCATCATTAGTGGTATTTTGGCTGAGCAATTGCCGACGTTAGCTAGATTTCAATATGTTTTAATCTTTCGGCTGACTTCTGGTGTGTATATGGTTAACCAAAAGAGAGCAGGAAAAACCCCCAGAAATGAGCCCAAAAGCAGCCTGTTAAGAAAGAGTTTGGGCCTGGGAAAGAGCTTGCTCGAACTGAAACCTATTAGTCCTTGTTGTGGCTGCATATTCTTCTGTATCCCACACGAAAAAAAGACTGTTCACAAGTAGAGTAAGTTGCAATTCTGATTGTTTTTACATACCTGTTTATAATAAGCATTTTATTGTCACTATAGCTCGAATTGCCAGTTTACATGCGAAGTATTCTAAACATTAGTATATTTTTAATTAGTTGACTAAAAACATTAACAATAGTTGAAAGGAACCAGATTTTCAGCTTTAGCAAACCTTTTAGGATTGGCATAAAAGATTAACAGAAGGAAATACACAAGATGGAGATGTTTTTTATCATGTGGGTGCTTATATATTTCCATTTTGATGTGTATTTCTAAATAAAGTTAAAGGAGTAACTCGGCTTTTTCCAAGAATACGACTGTATGCACTCCTGAGGGGTGTTGCTTTCTTGGCAGAGGTACTGAATTCGGCACAACAGCCTCAATTTTAGCCTTAATTAGGTGTTAAACTGCTAATTTTAAATAAATACATTGCAAAAAACTAAATTAAACTTTTTGGTCACAATGCAAAACATTATGTTTGGCGTAAAAAAACACACCATCCCCACTGTCAAACATGGTGGTGGCAGCAGTATGGTTTGAGCCTGCTTTTTTTCAGAAGCGACAGGGAAGATGGTTAAAATTGATGGGAAAATGGATGGAGCCAAATACAGTACCATTATGAAAGAAAACCTGTTGAAGTCTGCAAAAGACCTGAGACTAAAATTACCTTCATGCCCTGCAGGGCAGCACAGAACTCTTGCCCAAATAGAGGCTGTTTCAGCTTTTCACACAAGTGTCCTGAAACCCAAAGTATCTCTGTATAAAAACCTGAGGTAATTTCTTCATGCTTAACATATTCACATCTGTATAGTTTACTATAAAACTGTACAGCCCTGATTCTTATGTAAGCCGGCTCTGTCAGCTCTAAACCTCCCTCAGAGTGCAGAGAGTGAATGATTCAAGGAGGCTTTATTGTCATTTCCATCACAAAAAGCATGTCACGGAAACGAAATTATAGCCCACTGACCCAGATTAACCCTATAAACTTTTTATACCTATATAAAAAAACAATATCTACATTATATTATATACATATATACTGAGTAAGATAAGTATATACACTATACAATATATA
>JAOUQT010128989.1:0-19053 GCA_025769995.1 Xyliphius kryptos | reverse complement strand
TGGAGCAATGAGGGTTAAGGGTCTTGCTCAAGGACCCACATTGGTAACTTCAGTGGACCTGGGATTTGAACCCTCCACCTTCTGATTGATAGTCTAACACCCTAACCACTGAGCCACCACATTACTGAATTTATCACACCAAAAAGAAATGTAAATTGTATTTTGCATAAAAATAATGCTGTATTTAATATTCTTGTTAATTATGTGAAACCCAGGTGAACATCCTAGCTCAGTAGTTAGGATGTTGGACTATCAGTCTGAATGATGGTGATTCAAACCCCAGGTCCACTGAGGTTAACAATGTAGGCTCATGAGCAAAATCCTTTAGCCCTTATTGCTTTAGTGGTGCTGTATTATGGCCTGTACTCACCCCACTGATAGAGTTGGTATACTATTAAGTCACTTTAGATAAAGGCAAATGCTAAATGACCTAATTATTTATTTAATGCTGTGGAAACCATCACATCACCTGATTTTCTGGCCCTGCCTCATTTACAAATTTGTGCTAAATCTCATCTTTGCACCAGAGCAACTATCTTAAGTGAGGCTGGTTTTCTTTTTTTTTTTTAAAAAAGAAAAGAAGCTTCTGGATAGACACGAGTTTTTTTTCACCACAAGACATTTTTTATTTCTGAACTTATCATTCTGCTTAAACAGGCAATAAACCTCATCAGAATACATGAAGGTTTAAATACCACGTAACATTCTGCATTAAACCTTCTATCTAGAATATACATATAATTGCCTGTAGTGATACAAAAACAAAATGACTAATGAGGACTAAAGATAATGAACTTAAATCAAGCGTTAAAGCATGCTGCATAAACAGTCAAACAAAAAACCTCAATAACCACTGTTCTAATAAAGTTTAAAAACTTAAGCCTTTAATTTAAAAGTATTTATTGAGCTTGTTTATTAAATTATTTCAATTATCAGTTATGAGATTATTTATTGTAATTCAGCTATCATTACTTGATAAACAGTAGTTCTGAACGGATATTATAAAATTTACTTTGCTGCACCATATTTTTTAATGACAACGCAAGAATACTGACCAGAGTAAGAATCTGGTTCAGCTGACAGATGTGGTGGAGGACCGTTCTCGTCTACAGTGAGTCTTCCACAAGTTTAATTTGCATGAAGGAGACATTCAGCAAAAATATTTACATGTGATCCCATCACAAATGTCAATGTGTAAAATATGCAAAGATTAGACTAAACCAGAGGCATTTTGAAAACACATTGTGCACTGGTGATGCAAATATCAAGTGCTTTATTTTTAATCATCTGAGGTTTTTATAAGAAATAGAAGTTTGAAAAGGATACATTGTTAATGCCAAAGCACAGTAAAAAACACAGTGAATAAAGGATCCATCACATGACACACTTGCATTTATGCATATACTCAAACCTAGGGGCAGTTTAGTGTCCAATTCACCTACCAATTTTTGGACTGTCAATGTTTGTGGAAAACTTGCTGGAGAAACTGCAAATTTCTCACAGAAAAGCACATGGACTTTCTTTAGGAATCATCTCTAGTTACCTTCTTACTGTTAAGCAAAATTGTTGACCACTGCACCATCATTGCTCTTTATACGATTTTAGGTTAAATTACTATTTTGTTCTTGCTCTTTTTTACAAACTTGAAAAAAGAAAGATGTTTTGACTAGAGGTACCACGTTTATGTGTGCAACTAAATGGCTGAAACTAAATGCTCTGATGTCTGTTGTAGGTAAAGATGATGCCAAATGGCACTTCTTTGCGCTCCATGGAGGAGATGAAGGGCCTTTTGCAAAAACTGAGTCGTCCTCGTTCCTTGTTTTCAGCTGAACAGAACACAGACAGCACTGTTGGCCTTCCGAAGAAATTTTTCTCTTTTAAAAATTCAACCAGCTCTGCCCTTAGTCATATCACACCATCTCAACCACCTACACCCATGGCCATTCCTTCCACACCTCAGCAAGAAATTGACGAAAACTGTGATAAAGACACTGATGAAGAATATAAAGAGGATGAAGAATTGTTATATGAAGCAGAAAGTCCAGATGAGGCTGCACTGGTGCAGGCAGCCAAGGCATACGGCTTCACTCTGTTGGGCAGGTCCCCAGAGCAGCTGTTGGTGGCACTGCCAGGCACAGGACCGGTCGCTGTCCCCTTATTGCACGTGCTGCCTTTTCATTCTTCCCGTAAGAGAATGTCTGTAGTGGTACGGCATCCTCTCTCAGGCCAGGTGGTGGTATACACCAAAGGAGCTGATAATATCATTATGGAATCATCAGGTATTTTAAATTTATTTACTTATACCTATATACATGTATACATATAAACCACAAATGTGTTGTTTTATACGTAGTGTTCTTTTTCCCTGTTTTAAGAAGTAATAGCGGCAATTTTTGTAGCTTCTTTCGCATATTTTGTTTAAAAAAAAGACTGCAGGTTTGCATATGCACAAATGTCAACTGCTTGTTGTAAATACATGTGTTTTTTCACCACTGTTTTTTCTTATTTCATATCAGGTGGTGGTAGACCAAGTTATTGATCCATTTGTTGTGTCAAATTTTAACTCTCTGAATGAATCTTGACGATTTAGTTTACATTTGTGACTGTAGTTATTTTTGCTCTAAATTACTGTCAAAATTGTAAATGGTTATTTTAGTGATGCATGGGATTATTTTATGTGTACAAACTATTTACGGATAACCTAGCATAAAGTTTGTTTATTGCAAAAGCTCTGTTTTTTAATGAAGTTGTTTCTCTTAAAAAATCAGTACTCAATACTCTAAAAGGGATTCAGTATCATGTAGTACTATTTTATTTTTGAATTTGCTCAGTGAGTAAAATCAGCGTTGCAAAAACACTTGGCTACAGCAAACAGATTTCATCCACGTGTCAGCAAAAAAACAATGCAGCATTTTAACAAAATATGTGAATTATTTTTTTTTTTAATGTGAAAATTGTATTAAACTTACAATGTGTTTACAAATTCTTACACACCCAAATCTAATTACGCACATGCAGACTAAAATACAGAAAAGAAAATTCCCCTCACGCATTTGAAAATAATTTAGGCCTAGCTTAAATTATAGCTCTGTATTTTATAATTTTTTTGGGGGGAAGCAGATAAATGTTGGTTTTTATACATTCTGTTGTGTACCAAATTCTATTTATATAATTTGTGCTTGGGAAGTTCAATGTTTAGTTTCAACAATTTTGATCATCATATTTTAAGGTGAGAACTCATTCAGGTTGAGGTTTAAGCTAGTCTTAATAGTTACAGTATGAATATGAGTAGGATTTTTTTTTTTTTTTAAATGTATGCTCAAACTGCATGAATGAGTGTGTGCGTGTATTTAATACATGTATTGTATGTGTGAGCAGCTGATGGAGAATGTCCACGAGAGACTAGAGAGCAGACACAGCAGCACCTAAATAATTATGCTAGAGAAGGCCTCCGCACACTCTGCATTGCAAAAAGGGTTTGTTTTCTCAGTTCCCCCCTTCATATATTTAAAAATATTCTCTGAGCTCTTTGTAAAAACAGAAGTGATACCTGAGCAGGAGTTCTGTGTTTCATTACAGTTGTTGTTTTTTTTTGTCTGTCAAACTTATTTGTAAAATGATATGCCCTTCTAAAAGTTACTGAGGTAATTTGTTTTGAAAATTATTTGGTAGGTCTTACAGGAGTCTGAGTACAAAGCCTGGCTGGACAAGCACAGTTTTGCTGAAACCAGTATTGAAAACAGAGAGGAGTTGCTTCTTGATTCTGCTCAGAGGCTGGAAACCAAACTTACATTATTAGGTACGTCTTTTTGTTGTTTCTATATAGTGAAATATGGACAGAAAAAATCATTTTTTCTTATTGCAGGGGCAACAGGAATAGTGGACAGGTTGCAGGAGGATGTTCCAGAAACTATTGAAGCCATACAGTCGGCGGGGATTAAAGTATGGGTGCTTACAGGGGACAAACAAGAGACTGCAATTAACATTGCCTGTGCCTGCAAACTTCTAAGGCCCACAGACCAGCTCCTTATTGCCAATTGTAACAACAAAGTAAGAAGAATATAGTAATAGTTACTAAATATTATGAAATAATGATCTACAGTGTTTTGCTATAGAATTATTGGTGACTTTGTTAAATACATATTTTATTTAAGTAATTCCATTCAAAATGTGAAAGTTGTATATGTTATATGAATACATTACACACATTATAACTGGCAACTAATGAAAATCCCAAATTAAGTATTTCAGAAAATTTGAATATTACTTAAGACCAATACAAAATAAAGATTTTTTTGAAATGTTGGCCAGCGGAGAAGTATGAGCATGTACAACACTCAATATTTATTTGGGCTTCTTTGGCCGGATTATTAAGGCATTGCGGTATGGTATGGAGTCAATCAGTCTGTGGTCCAGGTTTCTCTGATAGAGGCCATCAGTTTTTTTTTTTTTTTTTTTTTGGGTCTGGTGTATCGCATCTTCCGCTTTACAATACACTACAGATTTTATATGTGGTATATATAAAATATATATCATATTTTATATAAGGACACGGATATCATGGTACTTAAACGAGGTACTGGTAGCTTTGACACTGTGTGCAGGTGCAAAGTCCTGTTGGAAAATAAAAGGATCTCAATAAAGCTGGTAATCAGCAGGAAGCATAAAGTGCTCTAAAACTTCCTAGTAGATGGCGTTGACCTTGGACCTCAGAAAACTAAATAAACCAACACCAGCAAATGACATGGCACCACAAACCATCGCTGACTGTGGAGACTTTACAATTTTTCAAACTTATCATAGATTGTAGTCACATAAATCATGTAAAAAGGCCTTAAAGTTTCTGAATAATTATGTGACGTGAATTTAAGCAATAGCACTTGCCTTTCTTACTTCTTTTGTTAGCAATGATTAGCAAAAAATCGTAATAATTTTAGTGATCAACATTAGATAGTCATTATTAAAACATTTCTATTTTATTTTTAAGATTGTATTTGTGTTTTCCATTTGCTTTTTTTTTTGGTAATTAAGCATGAATACTGGAATACTGCAATGTTTTTTATAAGTTTATAAATTTCTTCTTTAGGAAGCTTGTGAAGCTCAGCTTTTGGAGTTCCAGCGGGAGATTAATACGCTAATAGACCAGGGGTTACCCAACTGTGACACACATGTAACTCAAGAAGCTGCTGTGTCTGGATTCACACTGGTCATAGATGGACGCACATTAGACTTTGCCCTGCAAAATGAATTACAGAAATTATTTCTTTATGTGACCGTTAACTGCCGGTCAGTCATATGCTGCAGATCCACCCCACTGCAGAAGAGCCAAGTGGTTCGACTTGTTAGTGATTCACTGAAGGTCATGACCCTTGCAATAGGTCAGTGATTTTAGAATTTATATATTTTTTATCATGTTTATCAGTATATATTTATAATAATATATTCTTATGTTATTATAATATATTCTATATATATAATATTGTTTTTTTTTCAAATGCAGGTTCAGGTTTTTATAAATATATGTTTATTTAATTTCTATAGCACTGTTTAATTATTAGTTTTATAAAAACCTAAACCATGAAGAGCAAGCCAAGGCAAAACAGAAAAAAACTATAGTTTTAGAAAAAAAACCGTAAGAGTGGGCAACCAGATTTTGTAAAACCAATCCAACAGAGGCCAGCTACATTACATAACAGAATATGAAACTGATTGAGTTTAATTCACTGTAGAATAATATTCTTTATTGTATGGTCAATTACAATGTTTACTCATTGCTGATCATACTGCCTTCTCCACTAATGTTGGGACCCCAGTAAACATTACCAGGAAGAAAGGAGCAGAACAAATTTTATAATTTTTTTACTATGGTGTTTTTTTAATATGTCAACAAAAAGCTAATATTGTTAAAGATATAATGATTACTAGAAAATAAATACATTTAATAATATTTTTAAACTTCCGTTTTTACCATAATCGTTGGCACTCCTAGAAATTCTTGTAAAATTTACCGTGTGTATGCTGCATGTTGAGGTTGCCAAAAAAATATTTGTGGTAAATGATGTATGGTATTTTTTTATTAATATACAGGTGACGGGGCAAATGATGTCAGTATGATTCAGATGGCAGATGTGGGTGTTGGTATTTCGGGCCAGGAGGGCATGCAGGTATGTACTTTTATTTATTTATTTGACTAGCAGGAATTGCATGTTTATCAAATAAAAGTGTTTCTAAATATATTTCATTAAAACTGAATTATGCATCTTTTATTTTTTATGTTATTGTTTATCCATAATGTCACAATAAGAAAAAGTTGTGTCAGATTTGGAGAAAGGCCTATAATATTTCTCAATCCTGTAGTGTTGTACATGCATTAATGGTACTTTCCACGTGACTTGAAAACGTGGTTTGTTTTTTGTTTTTTTAAAGATTGTTCTGAAGCTTAAAGTCATATGCATAAACAAAAGTTTAGTTTATACACCCAGGACAGGGCACCAATCCATCACTGGGTACACACTCACTGGGAGTGGGAGGAAACCAGAGATCATAGAGGAAACTCACGCAGACATGGGGAGAACATGGAAACTCCCATATTGGGATTCGAACTGGGAATCCCCAGCCCTTAGGGGCGAATGTGCTAACCACTAAGCCATCGTGCCGCCCATTTTTCAATTTAATGCTTAATATTTTACAAGACTTCCATATAAGGGTTTACAGGTATGATGACACAGTTTTATTATGCTTTCTTTAAAGGCAGTGATGTCCAGTGATTTTGCCATCTCCAGATTTAAGCATTTAAAAAAAATGCTGTTGGTTCATGGACACTGGTGCTACACGCGGCTTGCCAACATGGTCTTGTACTTCTTTTATAAGAATATTGTGAGTACTATCTCATGCACGTATCAATCTACAGATCGTTGAATAGACTGGCTCAATTCAGGTTCATTAGAATTTGTATTCATTACAATTTGAAGGTTCTTCTTACTTCTTATTTGAGGTCTCCATGGAGCAGGATTACATAATAAATGCATAACACTTCCATTTTATATAGTGGCATGTCACAAAACAGTATAGATCCTTCCTTATTTTTGCGATCAAACCTTCTCTCCTGCTACATTTTTCTGTACAATAAAATTCATAGATTTAGTGTTAAACATTACTGGTGTACAAGTTTGAATGTTAGAAAGTTAACACATGCTTTGACAACTACTTGATACCAACGTCAAGTTGTGAAACATTCCAAAATCAGTTGTAATTTTGAAATGCTAAAGAAATTTGGCACAAAATGGAGAACTACAACTTATTCTTGCTCACACAGACTAAGACTGTGTTAAAAAAAAACTTCAACAAAGTAAGACTGTAGGCAAGAATAAAAAGCATGTCTGAAAGTGCAGTAGGTAAAAAATCCCTGGAGGAGCTAATGAATTTGAAGCATTTAGGAGGTAAGCGTCAGAAGCACATTGCTATTCCATGATTGAACAGGAAAAAATGTCAGAGTGCAAGAGTAAGTAAGAACCAACTAAAAGATAAACATAATTAAAATAAAAAAGAAATGGAAATACAACTTTGTCTAATACCAAATAGTGTCATGATTCTTATTAAATAGCGAAACCTGCAATGGTGGTGTGACCTCTTTCATCAAATAATGTCTTTTGAGGTTGTGTAGTTACTACATACTAGCTCACAACCTTACCCTTAAACACATAGTTACTTGATCAAAATTAGTACCCTATAGTGTTTAGACTGATTTGGCATGCAGTTTATGTCAGTAAGCTCTTAAACAGTTAACCTGCTAAATATGGAATCATGCAAAGCAGTTAGTTATTATATATTTTTTCAGTTTTATTTGTTTGTATTACTTTATTTGAGTGTGTTCTAGGCATCTATTGCTAAATTAGTTTTTCTCTTTCTTCCTCTCAAAAGAGTCCACACTGATGACTCAGAATAAGAATCTTCCTCTGTTCTTTTGTTTCTGCCAAACATGAATAACATAAAGATAATGACATTAAGCATTAATAGCACGAGAGACTGTAAGTAGGATCTTCTGCCTACTGGTAAAATCTGGAATATTAATGGTTAAAAACTCACGAAATTTACTTAAACGTGTAGATCTTTATTTCGGTAATTTTGGTTAAATAAAGCGGTTTCAAAAGTCAAAAAGTCTCATTGTCTCTTCATCTCTCTCTTTTTGTGCAGATGTATGTCAATCTGCTGTTTTGGTTTCAGTTCTTCTGTGGGTTCTCTGGCAGCACAATGAGCAACTCATGGGTATTGATCTTCTTTAATCTCCTGTTTACCTCTGCTCCACCCCTGCTGTACGGAGTGCTAGATAAGGATATACCTGTTGAGAGACTACTGTCATTTCCCCAACTCTACAAATCCGGTCAAAACTCAAAGGTTTGAATCAAATGATGCATTTTTTTACATCTACAATCCAATAGACGAGGATTTAAAAATAGTCTGCATTTATAACCATATAGAACATACAGTGCCTTGCAAAAGTATTTTATATAGGCAGGTTGTTGAGAAGTTTAAAGCTGAATTTGGATACAAAAAGATTTCCCAAGCTTTAAACATCTCAAGAAGCACCGTGCAAGTGTTCATATTGAAATGAAAGTAGTATAAGACCACTGCAAATGTTGAAAGACCTGGCCGTTCCTCTAAACTTTCAGCTTAAACACGGAGAAGACTAATCAGAGATGCAGCCAAGAGGCCCATGATCACTCTGGATGAACTGCAGAGATCTAAAGCCTAGGTGGGAGAATAATCAGTCATGCACTGTACAAATCTGGCCTTTATGGAAGTGTTGGCAAGAAGAAAGCCATTTTTCAAATATATCCATAAAAATCTATTTTAAAGTTTGCCACAAGCCACCTGGGAGACAAACCAAACATGCGGAGGAAGGTGCTCTGGTCAGATAAAACCAAAACCGAACATTTTGGCCACAATGCAAAATGTTAAGTTTGTCGTAAAAAAAACAACAACAAAAAAACACCATCCCCACTGTCAAACCTGGTGGTGGCATCATCATGGTTTGGGCCTGCTTTTCTTCAGCAGGGACAGGGAAGATGGTTAAAATTGATGGGAAGATGGCTGGAGCCAAATACAGGGCCAAAGTCTTCAAAAGACCTGAGACTGCGACGGAGATTTATCTTCCAACAAGACAATGATCCAAAACATAAAGCAAAATCTACAATGGAATGATTCACATATAAACGTATCTAGGTGTTAGAATGGCCAAGTCAAAGTCCAGACCTGAATCCAATAGAGAATCTGTGGAAAAAGCTCTCCATCCAACCTTACTGAGCTTGAGCTGTTTTGCTAGGAAGAATGGGCATAAACGGATAGGGACATAAGGTGGCGCTACAAAGTATTAACGCAAGTGGGCCAAATAATATTGCACTTTTCTTTTTTTTTTTTTTTTTTTTTTAAAAAAGTTTAAAATATCCATTAAATTTTGTTCCACTTCACGATTGTGTCCCATAATTGCGTTGATTTTTCACAAAAAATTACAATTTCATATCTTTATGTTTGAAGCCTAAAATGTGACAAAGTGTTAAAAAGTTCAAGGGGGCTGAATACTTTGGCAAGGCACTGTATGTTGTTAAATTAAACTACAATTGGGAAATGTATTAAAAATAAGATTTATATTTTAACATTTTTGTGTTTAATAAAAATAATTTAGTCTATAAACATTTTGTGACTGATAAAAATGTGTTTTCTTTGAGCTGTAATCAGGCATAAAATGCAGCACATCATTACAGGGACATATCAAAAGTACATGTTAATGAGCTGGTTGGAAACATGCCTGTTCCTGCATCCCAGATGCTGTTTTTGTTGGTTTATTTGATATTTAGTGAGCATCACTGGTTCAGGAATAGTTACAAGCATTATCTTCAGAGGTTTAATTAGGTTAATTTCCATTTAACCCATGGCCATGTTAATGCCACCACTACACCACCATGTACCATCTAATACAGTGGTGATTTTAAGCTTGTAAAGTCTTTGGAATAGGAAGAACATCTCGGGTGCTTGGCAGATACACTCAGGACAGGGCGCCAATCCATCGCTGGGCACACACACTCACTCACACATCCACACACTATGCAGGGTAATTTAAAGCATTCAATTTACCTGGAATCCATGTTTTTGGACTGTGGGAGAAAACCGCAGAACCCAGAGAGAACCCACGCAGACACAGGGAGAACATGGAAACTCCACCCAGATCGGGATTTGAAATGGGAACCCCCAGCGATGAGAGGTGAATGTGCCAACCACTAAGCCACCATACCACAACTAACATGGGAATTAAAAAAAATAAATAAATAATTGTGTACACAACAAGCATCCATGTACACAAGAAAGATTTACTGAAACTTCGGTAAGCTAATGGGTGAAACTTTGTATTCACATTATAAGTGTAAAATCATTGTCATTTTGTTTGAAGCCTACTTCTTGCCTCATTATAGAGATAAGTGCAAATAAAATCTTGAAAATAAAGAGACTTGTTTTCAGGCACAACAGCCTATATAAAAACAAGTAAATGTGTACTATAGTTTTGAAACTTGAAAGTTGAGATGGCTCATTTGCCAGCGTTCCTGTTTTTAAACCTAGATTGTAATTAAGAGTGATGTGCTTCTGCTTCTTTTTTTGAATATAGGTCTACCAGACCTCCACCTTCTGGCTGAATGTACTAGATGCCTTTTACCAGAGTCTAGTTTGCTTCTTTATTCCATACTGTGTAAGAACAGTAAGAATTTTGAAATGTTCTATTAACATAAAGCTCAATGTGTGATAAGTGAGTTAAGCATGTTTGTGTCATGTCTTCTTCAGACTTACACAGACTCAGACATTGACCTGCTTTCTTTTGGATCTCCTATTAATGGATCTGCCCTTCTCATCATTCTCCTACACCAGGTCATAGAGAGCCATACACTGGTGAGCATACACTGGTCATCCTGTACTCAGAAATAAGGCATTACACATTATGTTTCACAAGGGTTATCTGAATTATTAATCCCTGAGGGAAATTGTGGTTATAAAATTTGCACCTTTACAGGAATTGTACCTGAACTAAATGTGACTGAAACAAATACTATGGCAAAATACTAAAACAATGAGCTCTTCTTTAAAAACAGAAGGAAATTTGAATATAATAAAAGGTTAATTGCCATAGAAAATTAAATACAACAATAATAAAATGGCAGTTATGTAGGTTTAAGACTTTGTGCACTAAAATTAAATTGTTCGTTAACCTTTACACAGTATTACTCAAATGATTTGTATAAATAAAGATGCACACATTTTCTGTTACATTTATTATGTATATGTTATACTATATTTAAAGTCTCATTTTGTACTGTATCATTTCATGTATCATTATATTTCTTCTCATTCTTTAGACATGGCTACATGCAGTGGTGATACTAGGCAGTGGTATTTTCTACTATGCCTTTGTCCTTGTATTCAGTGTCACCTGTGTGACATGTAATTCTCCCACAAACCCACTTGGTGTTGAGACCAGGCTTATGTCTGAGCCACTTTACTACTGTGTATGTGGACTCACTACTGTGCTCGCACTGATACCCAGGTAAACACATTACACACTTAAGTGATCTTCTAGCACTGCCAACTTTGTTTAATTATGTGTAGCCTGGTTTTGCACATCTCTTACAAATGGATGGTCCATTTCAGGGTGCTTTATCGTACCATCTCTAATTCCATCTCTCCTTCTGACTCTGTGAGCATCATGAATCTTGACCAGGGTGTGAATCAGCAGTGGAAAGAGAGACAATCCACCACAGACCAACTACAGACGCTTAATGTGAATTCAGACGTCACAAGCTGCAGTTTATAAACATCCTACATTTTCCTGATCTGCATGAGCAAACTTAATAACTAATAAAGCCTGCATCATGTGCTTCACAAAGTCAGTCAGACTTCACTGCTAACTTTGCACTGACCAGTGATAGTGTTTAATCTGAATACAGTGCTGTTTCTACAGCTGTTTTACACTCTATTAAACACAAACATTTACATTAACATGTACTGCATTGTTATACAGTGGTATTCCTACTCGGACTGAAGAAACTGAGCACTTTGTAGAGCTTTTTTTTTTTTAAAACACAGCACCAGGTAGTTTATTGGCAAGCCTAATTTTTGTATTTAGATTAATAAAAAAAAATTCCTTTGGTGTTTTGTAATAGACTGACTCCCTGACTTGGGTATGTTCCAGCTTATAACCAAATATATTTGGTATGTACACTGAAGATATAAGTGAACATGCATGCAGCTGCTCTGTGCATTTGAGATGTGGCAACCCTTAAATTGCTACAGATTTTTAGGGACCAGTGTCTGATTATCAATATAATTTGTTATTTTTTAGTTAATGCACTGCACTATCATATAATTTAGAATTTTGCAAAAATTGTTTATTATTGAGGTGACAATAAATGGGAATTAATTAGAAATCAATGCGTTAGCATTGACCAATTATATTACTTATTCCATAGACTGCTTATGAGCACGAAAGCTTCACATACATCATAAAAGCCTCCATATGTAGCCTCTGAATACTTAAAGGCGCTATATAAAGTCATTCAGACATTTTCTATCATTTTTTTCTTTCCAAGAAATATGACTGATGGGTAGAGTAGTTTATTTTGACTTTTTGATAATGCAGTACATTTACTCTGAACAGTTTAGTGGGATTCAGTTTTGCTGATGAACCGTGAGGATGTCCCAATAGCACAAATCATTTGCAAGATTAAAATATTTTGACTTTTAAAACTAAACATATGTAATGCCTGAAAACAAGTCTTACTGTTTATTTTCTAATAAATCGTTCTAAATAATACCAAACATCTCAAACTAAACTTAACCAACCAGGTCTCTGTAATAACTTCATGCTCGGTTTTATTTGCATTTAAATAAATCAGATACTTATCTGAAAGTAATCACATTATTTATCGTGCTGAAATTTTGTGCTACATTTAATACGTGCTTTATTTCATGTGCATTGTGTTTATAAGGAATAAAGTATGTTAGCCTTAAAATGAAACTGCAGCAGCAGATTTTACAACACTGTACATTAGTGAAGTAATATAACACTGTTTGACTGTAACATATTGAAATGGTGCCTGCCTGTACAGTTCACTGAACATACCAAAGGTTCACAGTTTCTGCAGTGTTTTATTTTTTGTTTGCTTGTTTTTTGTTTTGTTGTGCATTTGAATTATGAGAATAGAATTCAGACAATACGGTTTACTGGTGGAAACTTGCTGTCTTTTTATTTATTGGGTAGTAGGTAGTTTTTTTAGCCTCCTTTAAGTCAGTATTTTGATATAGTATAAATGACATTCATCACTGGTTTGTGTTTTTTATAGTTAGTGATCATGCTTAAATGAAAAAAATATGGAATCCAAATGTTGCTGTTAATGCTGCTTTAATTGTAGAGACTGTTTTTGTACAAACATACAAGCTTTGTAAAAATTTATTTTCAGAAACTTAAGAATAATATTTTGTACCTCTTGAATCTGTGAACAAACCTCTCAAAAAATAAATTTTTCAAGTCTTTGGCTTTGTCACTATTGTCACTTTGTCCTGTTGGCCAATTCAATAAAGGTTTAAAAGAATTATAAGGGATTTTAATTGGTCCATTAAGTTGTTTAATTTAACGCTTACATTTAAAAAGCTGGTACCAACTGTATATACATTCATTCATTGTTTTTCTAAACTACTCTGCCTATTTAGAGATGTGGGGGAACCGGAGCTAAACACTTTGGACATGTCACTAGTTCATCATAGGACACGATCAGAACAGAACAGGACACTAAATCGTACATGGATATTTCACAGTATTTTTATACTGCACAAAATTGAATAAGAGACCGTGTCCATTAATTAGTTTTCTTATTCAATTAGCTTGATTTGAACTGTCTGGGGTGCTGTGCCTATCTCAGTGCTAACAGGGCAAAAAGAGCAGAAACAAAAGGACGACAGGTCACCAATCCAGCACGACAGACACATTTACACCTACATTAACACGAAGAGATGGCAATTGTACTGGCCTGTCTCCTGGTATCTCTCTGGACACTGTGCTGACAGATACAGCCAACCTTCTTGAAACAGCTCACACTGACGTGCCATCCTGAATAAGCTGCACTACCTGAGCAATTTATGTGGGTTGTAGACTCCGCCTCATACTACCTCTATGGTGAGAGAACTGACAAAGTTACCAAAACCTCAGCCAGAAAGGATGAAAACCAAGAAAAGCTCTGTGGTCACCACCTGCAGAACCACTCCTTTATAAGGGGTTGTCTTGCTAAGTACCTTGCTAATAAATTTAACAATCAGAGTTGCTTTCTATCTGGACAGGTTGATTTCACTGAAGTGTGGTTGACTTGGAGTTACATTGTTTTAAGTGCTACTTTTAGCAGTGTTGGAAAAAATGTTTCTTTAATCCAAATAAAAAGCTTCTGACTTTCTTTAAACAACTTCAGTTAAGCTAAAAAAAATAATAAATGAAAATAAAAAAATTAAAAGTTTTTTTAAAAAAAAGCAAACAAGTTTTCGCATCCTGTTGCATTAACATCACGCTCTACTTTCAGTCGACTCTACCTTTTGAGGAAGCTTGGGTCATTCAACATGTGTAGCAAATTACTATAGATGTTCTATCAAACTGTGGTATCCAGCTGTCTTATCTATGCTGTGCTTTGTTAGGGAGGAAGCATAAAAAAGAAAGATGAGACTTGACAAGCTGGTCAGACAAGCTGACTCAGTTGTGGGAGTAAAACTAGAGTCTGTGCTTAAAGTGGCAAAGAAGAGAACACTTAACAAACTGCTCTCCATCATGGATTATGATGGTCACTGACTTCACACCATCATTATGGACCAAATAACCAGTTTCAGTGACAGGCTTTTGTCACTAAGCTGCTCTACAGACAGACTCCGAAGATATTTTATCCCAAAGGCTATCAGGTCAAATAAATAGGATTTCTAACTCCATTTCTGCACAATGATCACTACTGATACACATACACATACACTATTGTACACTTTTGAACACAAATATTTATATTTATTTTAATAAATTAAAACACTATTTTTGCACATTTTTAATTTACTATTCATTATTGCACAATTATTATTCAATTGTTTTTACCATTTTACGTCTCTGTTTTTCTTTTTTTATTACTGTATTACCACTGTACTTTAAAATGTACATGCTAGTGACTGCTCAATTTCTATGGGGATCAATAAAGTATACTATCTATCTACAATGGTGTGAAAAAGTGTTTGTCTCCTTCCTCATTTCCTGTTTTTTTTGTGTTTGTCACTGGGCAAAAATGACCTGCAGGTTTAAAAAATTAAACCACTGTTGAGCAAAAATAACATTAAAGCTCGTCTCAATTTTTCCAAAACATTTTCTAAGACTTTTAAAAAAACATTCTGTGGACCAATGAGACACAGGCTGAACTCTTTGGAAGGTGTGTTTCCCAATACATCTGGCATAAAAGAAACGCTGCATTTCAGAAAAAAGAACTTTATGCCAACTGTAAAATATGGTGGTGGTAGTGTGATGGTCTGGGGCTGTTTTTCTGCATCAGGACCTGGAAGACTTACTGTGAACTATGAATTCTGCTGTCTACCAAAGGATCCTCAAGGAGAATGTCCAACCATCTGTTCGTGACCTCAAGCTGAAACAAACATAGGTTCTGCAGCAGGACAATGATCCAAAACACACTAGCATGTCCAACTCTGAATGACTGAAGAAAAACAAAATGAAGACTTTAGAGTGGCCTAGTCAAAGTCCTGACCTTAATCCTATTGAGATGCTGTGGTGTGACCTTTAAAAGGCAGTTTATGCTCGAAAACCCTCTAAAGTAACTTAATTAGAACAATTCTGCAAAGATTAGTGGACCAAAATTTCTCCAGAATGCTGTAAAAGACTCATTGCAAGTTATCACAAACGCTTGGTTGCAGTTGTTGTTAAGGGTGGCCCAACCAGATGTTCGGTTTAGGGTCAATCACTTTTTCACTCTGGGCCATGTAGGTTTGTATTTTTTTCTCTTAATAATAAACACCTTCATTTACAAATAGCACTTTGTGTTTTTTTTGTGTTGTCTTTGACTACTATTTAAATTGGTTTGACATTCCGAAACACTTAAATAATAATAATAATAATAATAATAATATATTTTATTTGTAGAGCGCCTTTTAGGGCACCCAATAATACAAAAACACAACAGTTAAAAGCTAATTTAAAAAGATGCGTTTTTAGGCCAGTCTTAAACAGACTTTTTGACTTTTGAAACCGCTTTATTTAACCAAAATTACGTTCTCATATGAGTGAGAGAGAGAGAGAGAGAGAGAGAGAGAGAGTGAGAGAGGTGATATTACGCATTTCATTTGGTAATGAGTTCCAAAGCTGCAGGGCAGAACAGCTGAAAGCCCTGCTCCCCATGGTGGTGAGGCGAGCAGAGTTTATTGAAAGTTGGAGAGAGGAGGCAGACCTTAAAGAGCGGGAACCCCCGCTATTGATGTTTATGAGGTCAGTTAGGTAAGGAGGGGCAAGATTGTGGATAGCTTTAAATGTGTGAAGGAGAATTTTGAAGATGATGCGGGATTTGTCTGGGTGATTATGCGGGTGGCCGAGTTCTGGACTCTCTGAAGTTTATGGAGGGATTTATTGGGGAGGCCAAACAGCAGGGAGTTACAGTAGTTGATTCTGAAAGTTACAAAACTGTAAACTAGGATGGCAGTGGCACGGGGAGTGAGTGAAGGACGGAGACGATTCATAGTACGAAGATGAAAGTATGCAGATCAAGTTATGTTATTAATATGGGAAGTGAAGGAAAGTATGGTGTCAGGCTGACGCCAAGGTTTTGACCTGAAGTGAGGGCGAAAGTGTGGAGTTGTTGAACTGAAATAGACTATGTTGAGATTGTGAAATTTAATTTTGAATCCCAACAAGGAGGAGTTCCGTTTTATTATGATTTAGTTGAAGGAAATTGTTTAAGAACCAGCTATGGAGCTCAGAGAGGCACTCAGTGAGAGTGGATGAGGGTTGGGTGGGATTCGGTTTTGTGGAGATGTAAAGTTGAATGTAATCGGCATAAGAATGGAAACTGACACCAAATTTCCGGAAAATATGGCCAAATATAGGCAGATAAATAATGATAAGGAGAGGTCCAAGTACAGAACCATGTGACAAAAATGCAAAAAAAAAAAAAAAAAAAAACAGGAAACGAGGAAGGGGGCAAACTATCTATCTATCTGATGTTGAATTAAAAGGCGGTGTTGGTTTAAAGAGCAGCAGTGAACGACGAAACTGTGTGTGTACGTGCGTGTGTGTGTTAAACTTCCTCCTTGTGCTTCAGTTTGTTGAGCGTGAGGTAGCTGTCGGAGTCTCTGAGCTTCCAGAGTCCACAAGCTCAGCGTCTCACCTGAACCGAAATGAGTGTCTGCAGTTCCACACGCAGCGGCTCAGACGACGTGGATGAACTGGAGTCAGTTAGGTAAGAGAAACTTTATAGGTTTTCATTATTAAAAAACACAAGACAAAGAGTTTAAAATGAAAGACGACACTAAGCGCCGCGGAGTAAAAAAATGAATTCCGTGTCCAGACCGATACATGTCACTAAAAGTCAAACTAAACCCAGCACGTTTTTGTCACTACGACGTAATTTAAACACTATTGTAACATATACAAATAGCCTATTTCTACTCTCTTCTTGTAATAAATATTTATTTCTACAACTTTTTCATTTCACAGTTTTGTTTAGGGAATATTTGGTAGTTATTATTTTAACCTATAGGTCATAGACCATATTCATTTATTCTTCTTTATACATTCATTCCTTTATTATCTGCCACTTAATCCTCTACTAGGGTCGCACATCCAGGGAGAACATCTCGGGTGCTGGGCAGATACCACCAGGACGGGGCGCGCTATCGCTGGGCACAAACTCACTCAAATAGTGACAGACAAACACACACCATACTGGGCAATTTAGAGGATTCAATTTACCTTGAGTCCAATGTTTTTGGACTGTGGGAGGAAACCCGGGGACAGACACGGGGAGAAAATGGAAAGTTCACCCAGATCGGGATTTGAACCGAGAATTCCCAGCACTGAGAGGTGAACGCTCTTACCTACTAAGCCACCATGCCACCCTTCTCTTCATACAGTATTTCTTAACTATATGGTATAGCTGGTTAGTGTTTGAGTTTAATTTAATTGTATCAATTACAGCTGAAAACATGAGAAAAACAAGTTTACTATTCCAGCTTTGTTTTTCTGTGCAAGTAAAGAAACTTCTGCAATTTTAGACATTTTTGCATTTTTAGGGTTTACCACATTATTATAGGGAGCTCCGAAACTGCAAATGGCATTTACTTTTCAAAAAATCAGCAAACGTTTTGCCTGGGTGTGTAGAAAAGTCATAGGGAGTCATAGAGTGGATTACATATTTAAGTAAGTAATGTAAAAAAAGAAACTTAATTTAGCTTTAAGTTGACTTTACATGAATTTCAGATGTCTCATAGATCTTAGAAAATATACAAACCGGATTCCAAAAAAGATGGGACACTAAACAAATTGTGTATATATACTGAATGCAATGATGTGGAGGTAGCAACATCTAATCTTTTATTCAGAATTGAACACAAATCACGGATCAAAAGTTTAAACTGAGAGAATGTATCATTTTAAGGGAAAAATATGTAACAACTTGGGTTATCCTTGTCCTCTGGTCTGGATGACATGGTGTCCCAGTGTTCCATAAAGAACTTCAAATCATGACTCACAGAACAGTCTTCCATTTTGCCACACTCTATTTTAAAAGACCCCTGACCCCTGTGGAGCATGCTTGGAAACGGCTTCACCGTTGCACTGTAGAGTTTCAGCTGGCAACGGCGGATGGCACGGTGGATTGTGTTCACTGACGATGCTTTCTGGAAGTATTCCTGGGCCCATTCTGTTATTTCTTTGACAGTGGCATTCCTGTTTGAGGTGCAGTGACGTTTAAGGGCCCGGAGATCACGAGCATCCAG
>JAOUQT010128988.1:0-30880 GCA_025769995.1 Xyliphius kryptos | reverse complement strand
AAAAAAAAAAAAAAAAAAAAAAAAAAAAAAAAAAAAAAAAAAAAAAAAAAAAAAACACATCCACAACCTCCAACAAAACAAAAAACACATCCACAACCCCAGACAAAAACATAATCCACAACCTCTAACAAAACATGCACAACCTCAAAACAGTAACCCCCCCTGACTCACCTTCCAGCAGGACTCACAGAACTCCTTCACGTTCACTGTTCTGCACAGTGTGATGATGAAGATGGTCAGAGAGTCTGAGGGTAAACAGTAATAACACACCACGGCATCCAAAACCTGCAGCGCCACCTGTCTCTCACACACAAACACACACGTCAGCACACCACAGCCCAAGTAACAAAACGCAAATCACTAAATAAACAGAGTTACCTCGATATCGGAGGAGGAGGTGGTGCGATTACACAACAGGCAGATCTTCCTAAAACACAACCATGTGATCAAAAGTATAAGTCCATCACTTAAATCAATATAGATCATGATGTCGTTATAATTAAGGGATTGTGTATTTATTCATTCATTTTTCTGAGTTTAGGAGTCCTTGTGCACATTGGGCAAAACCAGGAAGAGGTCACCAGCCAATCACAAGACAGACAAAAACACTGTCATTCACTAACCATGTAGCATCAGGTTTTAGGAACTCACACAGATACGACCATTAAACACACATCCTGTACCTCAGGTGTGAGCTCATTCTGCTCTGAGTGCAGTAGGCATGGTGAGTGTGAGGTGTGTGTGTGTGTGTGTGTGTGTGTGTGTGTGTGAGGTGTGTGTGTGTACACACTGAACCATCAGAGAAAAGTTCTGATCCAGGTAACAGGAGTTGAACTTGACCAGGTTGACCAGCACGTGCAGGAAGTCGGCGGTCAGGCCCGTGTCCATCCACCCGACCACGAAGCCAGCTGAAACGCAGGTCCAGAAAACGTGTGGTCAGACATCACAATACACACGTCCATACAGTGTGTGCAGCATTAATGCACAGGATTCTGTTTATGATTGAACTCTTGTTTGTGCAGGTAACCATAACTGTCCAGAATTATTAGACCACTTCATAAAAACCAAACAGAGCCCTTCTCACTGGTTTATTTTCACCCAGTAAACCAATATAACACATTAACACAACATTTCAAAACGACATTCAAAAACCAAAATGATGACCCTCAAAAGCCTTCCATCCATACATTATCTCAGGTGTTTGATCTCTTTATGATCAATAATGCGTGCAGCAGCCACCACGGCCTCCAGACCCTGTTCAGAGAGGTGGACTGTTCTCCCTCGCTGTAGATCTCACGTTTTATGAGGACCACAGGTTCTCTATGGGGTTCCGATCAGGTGAACAAGGGGGCCACGTCATTCTTTTTTCCTCCTTTAGCTCTTTCCTGGTCAGTCGCGCTGTGGAGCAGTTGGATGCATGTGATGGACCATCGTCCTGCATGAACATGATTTTTTCAGAATCTTTTCAAATCTCTCTTCTCACCCATTTTGCTTACGGAAAGGAAGTTGCCTAATAATTAAGCACACCTTATATGGGGTGTTGATGTCATTAGACCACACCCCTTCTCATTACAGAGATGCACATCACCTGATTTCCTTAATTGGTAGTTGGCTTTCAAGCCAATAGAGCTTGGAGTAAGACAACATGTCTAAAAAGGATAATGTGATCAAAATACTCATTTACCTAATAATTCTGCACACAGTGTATATGCATTCTTTTATTTTTCAAGTGAAATCTGATCATTATCATGGAAATACAATCACTATTGCTATACTCTATGACAGCAGTTTTTAGTGTGTTAGTGTCTCCGATTCAAAACCATGTTTATAAAAACGTTGGCTCCGGTCGTTAAATCTGTTTGGCTTTTGCAGCAATAATTATTGACAATAATGCACACCTCTGACCACTTCACACTCGTATCAATGCGTAAACGTGAGAACGTTATTTTGATTTATGTACCACTAATGGAAATACAGATTAATATAAAGTGCGCCGTTTCCCAATGAGCATTAAGCTGATATCCCGTTTCTTAGAAATCACTTATACACTAACAGCCCCTACTGCTCTGTGAACCTTTTTTCACTGTTGGACAAATGGGCCATGAGGGTTTGACTGGCAAGAAAGATGTAATACAATTGGGAAAGTAATTAATATTAAAAATATCTACTTCCCAAATACATGGAACTCTATTACAATAATTATATTATATTACTGTATGATATTACGCTATTATTAAATCTAATTAAGTTAACTTAAACCGCAAATAATATTTGGACTTCTATTCATTACTGCCTGTATTGTAAAAATGTAAAACACACCAATTTTCTACAGAATTTTGTGCTGTTCACTGGCTGGTTAGCTTTACAGTATGTATCGGTATACAGGTGTCAGTAGATCAGTGAGTGTAGATTAGTAAATCATTACCTGGATATGGAATTTTCCCATATGTAATAATTTCATAGATGAGGACTCCAAAAGACCACATGTCAGACTTTATGGTGAATGACCCATAGTTGATGGCCTCTGGTGCGGTCCATTTGATGGGGAATTTGGCACCTGAAAAACAGTAATTCAATAATGATAAGGCCTTGATGTATTGTTTATGTAGCAATAGTTTGTGTTGAATTGCTTTGTTGCACAGCCTGAGCCTCTTGGATATAACATCTCAAAACGACAGACACATTAGGGCTGATATTCACCACAACAAATTTGTAAAATTTCCTTTACAGCAGCATATTCTTACTGTGAATGTGGTAGCTAAGTGGTTAAGGTGTTGGGCCATCAATCTGAAGTTTGTGGGTTCACCGTCCACTTAAGTTTCCGATGTGGGTCCTTGATTTAGGCCCTTAACTCTAATTATAAACAGGTAGTTCCGGTCTTTAATCAGATTGGCTGAGTTTTTTGTTCACCCATGATATTATTGACAATAATGCACACCTCTAACTGCTTCGTATTATTGAGTTATAGAGACATTATTTCAAATCATAAAATATAAATTAATATAAACAGTAGATTCCCACAAATCACACAAAGCCTGTTGAGGCTTTTTTATTTTAATTTTTTTTATTTATTTATTTATTTTTAATAAATTGTGTTCGTAAAATGGACACTAGATGGCAATATTTCATTTTTCAAGACTAAAATATTTGGTGAAAGATCAGTTTATTGGCGATTTTAATTTCAATAAATTAAATAATAAATAAATTATTAATTAAACCATGTTTTTTATTATAATATGTTTGTAACAGTTTTATAAAAGCAATAAAACCTCGAGGTTGTGCATTATTGTCAATAAATCACGGGAAAGAGGTCTAACAGCACTCTAATTTCCTAATACATCCCTTTCCCATAATTTATTTACAGTAATGCACCTCCTCTCGTTTGCTTTATTGCTTTAGAGATGCTGTTGGTAACCCCGTGTTCTGACCCCAACCATGTTTAAATACACCATTTTAAAACAAACAAAAAAGAAGTTAAAAATGTTTATAATGAGTAGCCCAATCTACAATTTAAATAACAGTTTTGTTTTAGACAGATTTATGTGTCTGAACATACATGAATACATTTACCTCTTTAAAAAAAAAAAAAAAAACAGACTCTAAGTACTAAAATACTATAAATCCAATACGTTATAACATATTACTTTTTCATGCTAAGCGCTTCGTGCATATGTTTGAATTATTCCTCTGTTTTACCTCTGAATTATGGTTTACATATATCAGAGTTATTTCTTTCGGTTGTTATTTTTACAAGTTAATCCCGCCCACTTCGGTTAAATCCTATTTAGGATTGGCTATGAAGGACCCCATAGAACCTAACACTGAATTCCTTGAATCGCCTCCCAGCCCTGGAGATTTCGAATCCTGATCTGGGTGGAGTTTCCATGTTCTGCCCGTGTCCGCATGGGTCTCCTCCAGGTTCTCCAGTTTCTTCTCACAGTCCAAAAACATGGATTCAAGGTAAATGCTCTAAATTGCAGTTTGTGTGTGTGGCAGAGTGAGTGAGTGTGTGCCCAGCGATGGATTGGCGCCCTGTTCTGGGTGTTTCTGCCCAGCACCCGAGACGTTCTCCAACTAGCTGGGCACGGCGAACCACCCTCGCCCCCACCCGACAGAAGATAAAAAATTAATCTATATGAGCTAAGCTTTTCAAGCATGACTGCTATAAAGACTAAAAACAAAGAGAGAATAAAAGCAGTTGAGGAAGAGCTTTGTGTGCGCCTCTCTTCAATCCCTGTTAGAATAACAGCTTTGTGTTTATCTGAACAGGCACAGGGTTCACACTGAGTAAATTCAGAAATTATATTGTCTTTATAAGCTACAAGTAGCTGCATTAAGCTACAAGTCATTTTGTAACTTTTTTGGATGGTGGTATGCCTCAGAATGTTTTAAAATGTAAATAATAATATAAAAAAGTTTGAAAAAGGCTGTGCAAAATGACCAAATGTAAATTGCTATTGCTGAACTACTGCTATTACACATGATGTATTGTAATTAAAAAAACAGGGGGGATTGGTTCAAAATCAGCATGTAGAAAAGATATAGTTTAAAAAAAAACAAAGCATTGCACACACCTTCTCTGGCTGTGTACTGGTCGTCCTCGATGATCCTGGCCAGGCCGAAGTCAGCAATTTTACACAGCAGGCTCTCAGACACCAGAACATTGGCTGCTCTCAGGTCTCTGTGGATGTAGTTCTTTTTCTCGATGTAGGCCATGCCCTCTGCTATCTGCATACATCGGACAACATCGGTTAAAACTTGTGAATATGTTTAGACCTGAGAGTTTAGCTAAATGATTGAATTAAAACCGTCTTAATTTATTAGTTGTGGATGTTCTGGTGAGATTTTTTTGACATGGAAAAGAGTAATCTTTGTAATCTGCCATTTTTATTCCATGCAGGAAGTTGAAATGTGGCCATCTGGCATAATTTTAGCTGAGCTTATGTAGTCTCATTTACAAAAAACGACAAAAATAAGGTTTCAATTCTTCTTTTCTTTCTGAAACAGGATGTAGAAGTCGGGCACTCTGAGAAAGAAGTCCAATGCCATGCCATTTAACGAAATCCAAGTCAAATTCCAGATAGTCATCTATGTGATAACCTCAAAAGTAATTCTAATTTATTCCATATATTGTATTGCACAAATTGCATTGGATTTGCACAGACTGCATATTCTGCACAACATTATTCACTTGCACATTTTTCGTTGTCTGGTATATATCTATAAACTATGTGTATCTGACGTATACTTATGTATACTGTATATTAAGTTTATTTTAGTGTCATTTAATTGTTTTTCTCTTTATATTGCTTTAAATTGTTTTCTTAGTCTGGGAGGTCGTGCAGAGTAAGAATTTTATAGTACAGTGTAACTGCGGTCTCTTGTGCTTATGAAAATAAAACTCTTGAATCTTAAATCTTAAATTATCTTTAATTAACTTTAAAAGCTGACAGGACGTTAGATACACCATTGTACTAAATGTACACCTTCTGATAAATAAGTTATCATACAGTGAAGTCTGCCTTGTTGCTTTTCATTAGCTAAAGATGCTAAAAAATAAGTTTTTTTTTTATGCATGCTGTCATAAGGCTCAGGGCACCACTCTGTTGCAATCTATTAACTCTTATTTTGACATTTTTCTGGGTTTTACCATTTTATTTTAACACCCCTTCCTGTTTATTTTATGAGTTTGGGTTTTATTACTTATTGCCAGTCTCCTGAAAGATGCCAAAAGTGGGCATATGGGGGAGATAGTTCAAGACCCACAAGAGGTGTCCATGCTTTGTGTTCGAAAAAATACTGTTAAAGCTCAGTATTTTCTGCTGTGGTTTTGTTTTATTTGTGGCAAAATTTTAAGATTGGACAACCAGCCTCTTCCTTGTGTCACATATGTGAACATATTACACATGACAAATGAAACCATGTTCCCATTTGTAAAAACATATTTATAAAAGAAACAAACTGTAGACGTATTGTGTAAACATTAAAAATACCCGTATCAAATTTATAAGAATTTATAAAATGATAAATATCATTCAGATGCATCTTATTGTCAATCCTACGCCACCCTATCAATTTTTTACCTGCTTCTCTTTCCTTCTCCCATCTGTGCACTTACTAATTCTAGTTCTAGCACCTGGTCCCAGTTTCTCATTATTTGCGTCACCTCTCTCCTTTTATATTTATAGCACTTCTTCATGCCTTTCTTGTGTTGGATAGTTGTATCTAGCTATCTTGTTTGGAATAAAGCATACTTTACACTGCTTTATCGTATTTCAGAAATAGCATCTGGCTTATCTGTAGCAATCAGATACCTCAGCACACTTCGCCTGTTTAAGTGCCACCTGCCTTATGCTTGCTCTTTTGTTTAACCCGCCTGCCAGCTTTGTGTTTCTAAAGTGTTTGTTTTAGTTTATTCTGATTAAGTGCTGCTTTATGTTACTTCTTGGTGTTCTAGTCCTTCTTGAGAATCACAGCCTGACATTATGAAATGCTTTTAATAAATTGATTAGAAGAGAATTAATTTAAAAACGTGTGCAATATCTAAACCCTTCAACCTTATTTAAAATAACCTTCTATATTTTATATCCCATTTTTAATAGGGTTCACTTATTTGCGGTCTTATTTCTTTCACAAGTTGAAAAAAGAATGGTTTTGTTTCTGTGAAGTGAAAATTACTTTGAAGTTTATTTGCATACAAAGTGGGAAAGTAAGATCTGACCCCAAATGGTCAGGATTGATTTAAAATTTTGCCATGGCCATTTCGAAAAGTTCCCATATAGTGAATAAAGCAGTAAAATACCAACTAAAGAAAAAAGAAGGATTAAGTGGAATGCTGCGGCTTGTATTTGTGTGGGGATGGCACAAGAACGATGGATTAAGTACATTTGTTTGTGCATATGTCAGTTCAGTAAGTCATACTCCATGATGGATCAACAAAACACTGCTCCACAAATTTTTTGGCATATGTGGCCCAGATTACCTTTAAATGTGATTGGATCTTTGTCTGGCTTTTAATTCAATCAACCAATTTATATGCTAACCCAAAGCGAGAAATAAAAATAGGATTTTGCATTTTTTATTTGAATTTTAACATAACAAGGCAACATGTTTGACAGGCTAGATAAACTACAAGGCTGATATGTACATTTGAGCTTTTACTCTTTATGTTATAAATACAAGACAACATTTTAACCATCATAGGAAAACAAATCAAAACACACACAATCTTGAGCCCCTTATTGTTTTTGTAAAACGGTTACCAACATACTATGATAAAACAAACCTAGTTTGATTCATAAATGCATTTACTAAAAGCTAAATCGCTAATAAACTTGTCTTCCACTACATAATCCAGCACTTTTTTTTTAATTAACCCTGACATAAGTAAAAGATTTCCAGTTTAATTTAATAATCAACTACTGCCATCTAGTTGCCAAATTAATAAATGTAGTTTATGAAAAACTTCAAAAAAAGAATATATTTTCTATTGCACATGCATACGAATGTGAAATAGTCAGAGGTGTAGGTTACATTTACATTTAGTCATTTAGCAGACGCTTTTATCCAAAGCGATTTACAAATCAGAGCACAAAAGTCAGGTTATTGTGAATAATGCTCAGCCAATCAGATTTGAGGACCGGAACTAGCCCTTTTATAATACATGTTAAGTAAGTTTGGCTTTGACCTTGAAAAAGTAGGAAAATCTATTTGAATCCTTGTTAAGTGAAGTATTCCTACGGTTCAAACTGAACCAAAAATGCAAAAACATCCTAATGTAGTTACTAAAGACATGGTTCCTCTTTTTCAATGGAAAAACTGACGCTAGTTTCCAAAGTATGCAAATACAACTAACACGCCATACATATCCACATATATATACACACATATATACACACATACACACTGTATAAATATTTCTTACCTGAGCTGTGAAATCGATGAGCTTAGGTAGCTGTACATTTGAGCCAGCACTGCTTTTTAAAAAATCCAACAAGCTGCCTGAGGAGAGAAAAACATTTTTAATACCCATTTTTAATAGTTAAATCCACATACAAACACACAATATGTAAATATTTATACATTTTCAAATTTACCATTGGCCATAAACTCTGTGATAATGTAAATAGGCTCAGTTTTGGTAACAACTGCATAAAGGCGGACAAGTCGATCATGTTGAAGCATTTTCATCAGGTTGGCTTCCTCCATAAAAGCTTCAACTGACATGGTACCAGGTTTCAGAGTCTTCACTGCCACTTTGGTCGTGTTATTATAGTACGCTGTAAAAACAACAACTTTTAAGATCAACGTATAAAGTAAAAAACAACAACTGCATTTTTTTGTGTATGACTAAGGTAATCACAATACGCTAAAATTTGTATTCAGTGCCACATTCTTGTTAGGCGTCATTGTCTACAATGTTTTGAATGCTGTTCAATCAATATTGACTGGAAATTTAAATCCTACCACTAATTTAAAAAATATTATCCATTTATCTCTGCACCTATAGTGTCGTATTCATGGTACACTTTTAAACCAAGTCTGCATTTTGAAGTTTTTGCTTTCACATTTCGCTTCTGCTTGTTATAACTCACGCTATTATTTTAAATTGGAAGTGAAAAAGCACTTTCTGTTTCAGCTAAACCATGAAGGTCCCAGGCTCTCGAAGGCTTGTTTTAGTTCTCAGGTTTCCCCTCCTCCACTTACCCATCCACACTTCTCCAAACTGTCCTGCTCCGAGCTTCTTCACCATTTTGATGGACTCTTTAGAGATCTCCCATGCATCTTTATCCCATGGTTTCTGTGCTTTAGGCTTTTCACATGGCTTCTCAAGTTTACGGCAAAGCCCATCCGGTTGTTCTGGCAAAAACAACACAGAGCATTTAATTTTTCACCCTACTGTGAAAGTAAAAAAAACTGTGTTTTATTTCAAATCGATCAAGACCTACTGTGGTAATGTTGTATCATTTTGCAAATATCTGGAAAGGTGATCTTGGGAGAAATGTAGTAGCCGCCGTTGTCCAAGCTTCGGATTTTGTAGTGTTTTACAACATCTGAACCCTGAGGACCTGTGTCTCGGATAGACAGTGAGTAGCTTCCTGTATCAAAAAAAAAAAAAAAACACAGAAAAAGGACTTAAATTCTTTACTTGAAGTATTGTGAAAATACTCATAGTAGCATTGTTGTTAAACATCCTGCACAGAAATGCATTCTCCAATATAAGTACTAAGTGGTAAAAAAAAAACAGGTTTGAGCTCTTTGACTAAAATTTGATTATATGTGACATAAATTAAGTACTAATACTAAGGTATAAGTTCATGAGCAGCATGTTTCGGTATATTATTTCCAATTTTCAAATTTTTTTATTTTGCCTACAGTACTAACACACAGAAACTGGTTTAACCCATCCGTGCAGTGAAACACACACATACTGTATACACCCATTAGTCAAGTAAGCACATTTGCACGGAGTGGTGGGCAGCCCTCTACAAAGCACCCAGGGAGCAATTGGGGTTAGGTGCCTTGGCCCCAGGGGCACTTTATACATAGTACTTAGTGGGACAGGGAATAGAACCGGGGACCTTCAAGTCCCAAGGCTGTTGATTTAATCACAAGCCCATGTAAATGTAATGTAATGTTAATGCCTACAAGAGAGACATATTTTTTATATGTGTATATTTATGCACTATATATGAAGTTTTTATAATGACACAAAACATAATAAAAATGTTTTCGATTGAATCATTATTTAAAATAGGGCGTCATGTCAGGAGTTCAGGGAGGAAAATCATTACCTGGTGTTGCTTTAAACAACTTACAAATCTGAACATCTGAAGTGCAATATTTGTAGTGTGGTAACTTGTTTGGCAATGATAATTTGAGTAATTATTCATTTATTCATTCTTTATCTTCCGTTACATCCTGCACATGGGGAGAACGACTCGGGCACTGGGCAGATACACCCAGGAATGGGGCCAACCAATTGCTGGGCAGACTCACTCACACAAACACACAATTTACAGGGCAATTTAGAGCATTCCATTTACCTTGAATCCATGTTTTTGAAATGTGGGCGAAACGAGGAGAACATGGAAACTCCACCCAGATTGGAAGTTGAACCGGGAATCCGAGAGGCGAATGTGCTAACCACTAAGCCACTGTGTTGCCATTTAGGTAAGTATGCTTGTTTTAATAAAGTTAATACAAAAAAAACAAAAAAAGTACAGTAGTACATGCCTTTGGATGTTTCACTCTCTCGAATAAGATAGGAGCCTGGCTTGTTAGCAGGCGCTAGCAATTGTCTTTCTGCATCTTTTCTTGTGATGTCTTTGAAGAACCACCTAAATGTTATCAAAATACATTTATTTAAAGTGATGTCAGCACATGGTTTAAACAAGCAAGGTTAAGTTAGAGCACCACAAACTAACACTTACCTCTCTGTCTCCATTGTGTCGATCTGGCCAACATAATTTGATGGAATAAACCCCTCTTTCTTTGTGTTTAAAGATTTAGCTTTCCACCATTCACCATGCCTGCACAAGATAATACAAGCAATTTTTCATTGTCATTCTTTCAAAGGTATTTCTTGCAAAATCCAGATCCTTTGTGGATGAATCTTAAACTTTGCAATTTGTATATAAGATTATACTTTAATTGTTTAATGTTAAGGTATATGGATGCCGTCCTGGTTTTATTTTTGGTCAAAAGCGTGAGCCTCTTAGTTTCAATAAATTCATCATGAAAGTCATAATAAAAAAGGGTCCTATAAGATTGCTTAAACATGTTTATACATATGTATGTTATGACAAATTTTCAATCTTCAAAATTTATATTTCTGCTTTGGAGGCCTTAAAACTTACCTAGTAATTCATTGGAAATGTTGATTAGCTAAACAAAAAATATGATTGCTTCTGGCTGGGTGTATTTTTGGGGGGAATAATTTAAATAACTAAAAAAGGAAAAACAAAACAAAAACACATTCCACATCATTTGAATATAAGATTTTCATCTGCACAATAGTGCTAACCACTACTGACCATCAATCACTGATGTTGCTCAAACCACATGGAGCTAGTGAGACATTTTAAGCAGCCTCTTGGTGGTTGTGAAGAGTATATAAACCTCCGCAGAGTCAGAAGAGTAGGTTTGACAAATGTTGTGGTAATCAAAACAACATTGTGGACTTGTATAGAGAACATATGTACAGATTTTCACCCATTCTAAGGACAAAATTGTTGGTACCCCTCGGTTAATTGAAGAAAACCCCACAATGGCCTCAGAAATAACTTGAAGCTGACAAAAGTAATAGTGAATAAAACTGCTATGAAAATAAACAAATAAAAGTCAGACATTGCTTTTCAACCATGCTTTAACAGAATTGTTAACAAATAATAAACTCATTAAACAGACCTGGACAGAAATGATGGTACCCATAGCTTAATATTTGGTTGCACAACCTTTTAAAGCAATTCCATGATTCCCGTAGCTCTCCTCATGACCAAACTGCTCCAGTTGTGTCAGGTTTAAAGAGTGCCTTTTCCAGATGCCATGCTTTAGCTCCTTTCAAAGAAGCTCAATAGGTTTAAGTCATGGATCATAGATGGCCACTTTAGAATAGTCCAATGTTTTCCTCTTAGCTGTTCTTGGGTGTTTTTAGCTGTGCATTTTGGGTAATTATCCTGTTGAAAGACCCATAACTGAGACCAAGCTTTATGACACTGGGCAGCACATTTCTCTCTAGAATCCCTTGATGTTCTTGAGTTTTATTGTACAAAGCATCTCCAAAACATAACAGAGCCTCCTGACGCTGATGTTCTCTGTGCTTGAAGTTCATGTTTGATCCCTTTGGAAGGTTTTCTGGGCTCTTTTGTTACCATTCGCATTATCTGTCTCTTTGATTTGTCTTCAATGTTCCTCCTGCGGCCACATCCAGGGAGGTTAGCTGCAGTCTCAGCGATCTTAAATTTCTGAATAATGTGTACAACTGTAATCACAGGAACATCAAGCGGCGTGGAGGTGGTCTTATAACCTTTATCTTTAACATGCTTGTCAATAATGTTCTGTAATCTCCTGAAACAACTCTTTGTGTTAAGTGTGGTACACACCACGTCACCAAACAGCACAGTGACTACCTGTAGCCCTATATAGGCCCACTGACTGATTACAAGATTGTAGACACCTGTGATGCTTATTAGTGGACAAACCCTGATTGAACATGGCCCTTTGGTCAAATAAATTTTAGGTGTACCATCATTTCGGTCCAGTACTGTTTAATGAGGTTTTTTTTTAATCATTCTGTTGAAGCATGGTTAAAAAGCAATGTCTGACTTTCAATTTTCACAGCATTTTTACTTTTGTCAGATTCAAGTAATTTCTGTGATCATTGTGGGTTTTTCTTTCATTAACCGAGGGGTATCTACAATTTTGTCCACGTGTGTATGTTTCCATCCATTATCTTCCACTTATTTCTCTACTAGGGTCCCTATGCCCATCCAGATGAGAACATCTTGGGCGCTGGGCAGATACACCCAGGACAGGGCACCCATCCATCGCTGGGCACACACACACTCACTACTAACTTGTTTAAAGACACATTGAAAAAACAATAACAATGATACACAGGAAATCTTAAAGCCTAAGCAAATTATACAAAGTTTACTTACTCTTCAAGAACCTGCATTTTTTCCCCTTTCTTAAATCCCAGATCATCTGGATGGATGGCCTCATATGGAAACAATCCAACGACAATCTTGCCTTGCTCATACTGCTCTGCTGTCATGAGGAAAGACATATAAGTACTTATAATTCCTCCATGCCTTTTAATAAACACACTGTAATAGGACTTAGTAACAACCTTCCATTTGTTGGAACATCTGACCAGGTAGGAGTCCAGGAGCAAGAGAATTATTCTGCAAATAAAAAACAAAGATTTGTGCTTATTGTGTGACGTTATCATTAAGAAAAAAAACGCTGAATGTGCATGCAGAACAAAGTGGTGTACTTAATTTTAACATGTTTACTGTAGCATCCTGTATTAATCTATCTTCTGGTGAGGTCTGGTGTAAATTTTGAATTAGTCCTACTGTTAGCCACACTCAGAAGTCTAACCCTCACAACTTACTATAGTGTGTGCTTTAGAGGAGGTTGGATCTCTCACATATACCGTTTTTTCATTATGTGTAGCTTCGCGCTTCTTCGGGTCGAGTGTGCCTCCGTGCTGGTCATTTTCAAGCTTGGATTTTTTACAACCCATATCTGTGAAGGAAGACAAATATAATAATTACATTAACAACAAATTATTATTGTTATTTTACTATTATTTCATATTATGTCCTATTCTTACTTATATGAATCATTGAATGACTTGAAGATATCTGGTTTGAGTACCGGTCCCACCAAGTACTACAGCTAAAGTGCCCTTGGGAAAGGCCTTTAACCCCAGTTGCACCCTGGGCCCTGTATACAAGGCAGCCCAATGCTTTAGACATCTGTGTGTGTCTTATTGCACAGGCGAGTTAAATATGGAGGAAAAAATTTCTCTGTGTGTAAACAACCGCTCCCACTATTACAAATCCTCCTGAAAATTTTATGAAATGTAATAATTATAAAATGTGTTATTTCATATCAAATTGTGACTTCTGCAAGTAACAGTAATGCTATAATGATCTGCTAGGATCTCTCTGTCGGTCCTGCTCATTAAGCTGAGCAGCAGGTTTGTCTGACTATGTTCCTGCTTACTTGCCTGCAGGACTGTGTTCGAGGACTTAGTAACTGACAACTTTAATAAAAGGTTTCCCTTCATATATTGCAGCAAACATTGCTCTAATAAATAAAAGTATAATAATGATCATGTTTTATGGGCGGCACAGTGGCTTAATGATTAGCAGGTTTGCCTCTCAGCGCTGGGGATTCTGCTGTTCGAATCCCGATTTGGGTGAAATTTCCATGTTCTCCCCGCGTCCGCGTGGGTTTTCTCCGGATCCTCCGGTTTCCTCCCATATTCCAAAAACTTTCAAGGTAAATTGAATGCTCTAAATTGCCCCCAAAATAGTGTGTGTGTGTGTGTGTGTATGAGTGAGTTTGCCTAGCGATAGATTGGCACCCTGTCTTGGGTGTATTTGCCCAGCGCCCGAGACATTCTCCCCTGGATGGGCACCCGCAACCCTTAGATAATTAACCAGAAGATACTGAATGAATAAATGACTATCACTGTTTTATTTTAGTGTTTTAATACATTCACACAACAAATTCAAGATTTGCCAAGTCGCAACAATGCATTGTTCAAACAGCTTCACAAAACTCTAAAACCTGAACCCTATAAGAGCAAGTGGGATAACAGTAGGGAAAACGACTTCTGCATGTTTAGGATAAAAAAGGAAGCGTCTAATTTATCACCAATGCATCATGACAGCAGTGTGTCATGGTGATTTCACAGGCAGGAACAAGTTCAAAGAAATCATGACAGTTAGGTTTCAACAGTAAATGTAAGTACAGAAATGCAATTAAATCAAACTCTACAGATTTTTTGAATAACTACACATAAGGAACTGTAAATTATACTGTATGAAAATCAGTATGTCAGATCATTTTTTTTTCTTCTAATATTGATGATGACTAGTTCTTTACCGTTAATAGTAGATAATTAGTTTATTTTCTTGTTAAAAAACCTGCATACAATTCACTTTTACTAAAATATGGTAAACCAAACCTTTTTTCAATTTTGTCTGAATAACCTAGAGAAGTAAAAATACTAATAATACGACTAACTAACCAAACAGCACAGTATTAAAAACAGTACATTCAACAACAAAAAAGGGAGCAACTTTGTCTTGATGTGAAGCCTACAGTTGCATATTAATAGCTCATCTTAATAGCTCATCGTCTACTAAATCCTCTACCATGGGGGTTTCCCATGCCCATCCAAGAGGAGAAAGTTTCAGGTGTTGGGTAGATACAGGTGGGACAGGGTGCCAATCTATTGCTGTGCACACACTCACACTCACACACACACACACACACACACACTATATTTAAGTAGGGTCAATTTGGATGACACCGACATGGACACGGGGAGATCATGGAAACTCCACCCAAATTGGAATTCGAACCTGAATCCCCAGCGCTGAGAGGCAAACGTTAGCCACTGCACCACCATGCCATCCTACATCAATATTAATTTCAAATCAATCTAGCAGTGTAAAATAAGAAAATAATCTGTAAAGACAAAACCACATAACATTTTTTCAGGCCATTGTCAGTAGGGATGATCAAACAGCAGAAGACTGAGTGTGATGGCACTCACCACAATGCACCTAATTTCAAAATCAAACAGTATTTAGGACCTCCCTTAGGGTTAAGCTGCAATTTCTGACAGTTACATTTGTAAAGCTAAGAACTGACATTTGTCACCTGATTATATATTAAATTTAAAATAAAATTCAGGGGGCAGCACAGTGGCTTGGTGGTTAGCACATTCGCCTCTCAGGGACTAGGGATTCCCGGTTCGAATCCCGATCTGACTGGAGTTCCCATGTCCTCCCCATGTCCGTGTGGGTTTTCTCCGGGTTCCCTCCCTGTCTAAAAACATGGATTTCAGGTAAATTGAATGCTCCAAATTGCCCCATATAGTGTGTGTTTGAGTTAGTCTGTGCCCAGCGATGGATTGGCACCATGGGAACCCCATTGCGACCCCAGTAGAGGAATAAGCAGAAGATAATGGATGGATGAAATTCCAATTGCTGGACAAAGCATACCATCCTACAAAAATATTCTGACTAAATAATACTATGAAATATTTATCCAGGCTATAATATTTACAATTTAATTTTATAGAAGGCTTCTGTTTACGTTGTAGACCCAAAGCTAATCGTTTAATATAGTGAACACGACTTATTAAAGGCAGATGAGTAACGTTGTTAATTAAACAACAATTAATCCGACCAATTATTTAACTAGACAAAAAGCAAGATAGAAACAAAAGCTGATTTTTGACTGTCTGCGTCACGTGCGTTCAGTTCACCTTTGTTTTACCTGTTACCTTTGTTCCACCCTGCAGTTCTCATTACCTCTTCTTTAACGCCTGTACATGATTACCGTTATCCTTTGTCTTTATAAATCGCTGTCTTCGTTTATCGGCGGGTTATTGTTAGTGTTCTGTAATGTGTAGGCCGGATGGATTTTGCATTGTCTTCTATTAATCCGCCGTGTACTGTAGTGATTCCACTGAGGTGTCTTTTGATAGATGGAGAGTTCAGCGTTTTCAGTGGCGTTGTTCCGATTTAAGAACTTTGTTACTTACACCTCGCTTGCGAGCTTTTTCTTGCTGAAACCTCATCGGTCAGAAAATCACAAGCAGTTCGTTACAGAAGGTCCTGTCTGTCCGGGAGCGAGGAGCGCATGCTTTGGTGAATACACACGGACCGCGCAGCCGCCTGTCGGGCGCCGGTGTCACACTGAATTCTGTGACCGTCAGATTCTGTGACCTTAGAGGGCGCTGTTGCAAATTTAGACCTGAAAATCACATCCGCACGTATTTATTACGCAAACAGCATTAGGGGTTCAAGCTCAAATTGCTTGCAAACCCTATTTTTGCTCAGGGTTTTCTTATTATTATTATTATGGGGGGCTCAAAACATGTTCTCCGGGAGGGTAGGTACCGCTGGCGTGCATCTACGCTGATAACAAAATTCACACCCATTGGCCTAAAATTGGCTTTATAGTGCGACAAAATGTGTTTAGTCTTTTAACTTTTACCCAAAAATTATCACAGACTACACACATTTTTTTTCCCAGACTCCAAACAAATAACTTTGCAATTTGGACAACGGGCAGGCAAAAATCGTTTTCCAGTCAAAGCCCACGTGTTTGGTATGAAAAATGCAACAGGGTGTGCTCTTCAATAATTCTCTAAAAAAGTTGGACTTTTCCATTCAGTCATGCCGCCATACAAACTAATCAATATGTCATTTATTAAAAATATATATAAAACTCAAAGATGCTTCACTCACAAATCCAGCATCAGTCCCTAAGGAGTCAGATAAAATTTGGTGAACTTGTGTTTTCATAACAGCTATACATCTAAGGCATATATTCATAAGGCAGCAATATGCAAATTAGTGTTTACATCATTCTAGTTGATTCATAGTCTTGATGGAGAAGAGTTAATCATTTCGGAAGAATCAAAAAGATTCAATTTATTGCAAAGCAACACCTAACAAAAAAAATCTCCACTTTCCATTCAGTCCGGCTGCTATATTTAGTAGGGTTCATCAAGACTCCAAATAAACTCTGTTTGCTGGGTTTTATACATTCTCAACAGTCCAGCGTTTATTGGAACATTCCCAACAAATCTGGGAATTTTAGAGGGCTGGTTGTCATGGTGATAAAACTAAAGGAACATCATTTAGACAGTCAGATCAGTTGTGTTCAGATAAAGCTCAGGTTTACCGTCCAGAGGGGTCAGTTGTAAAAATTGACAGCAGTAACTTGTGGGACTGTCCTCAGGAAGCTTGAATCCCAGGATCGTCGCCTGCAGTTATTTTTTATGTTTTTTCACATGTTTCAGGGGTCACGTGCACGTCTGAGGCATCGTCTAGCGCTGTACGATGTGAGCATGCCATTCCCTGAAACACTACATCAAACTAATAAATCATGACTCAGTAACCTTACATCAAACTAAAAACGTGATTTGATGGAAACAGGTTACAGTTTTGGTTTCGTATCCCAAATGTTTTTGTAATAATTTTATTTGCAGAATGTAGCAGATGCAATGATCCAGGGGGCAGCAGAGACACAACCAGAGCATCTGAGGATCAAAAGGCTTTGCTCAGCAGCGTGACAGAGGTAGCTGTGTGGGCCGGAATCCATCACACACAGTCCAGTACCTGAACCATCCTGACAGAACCGTAATTAAGGACTGAATAAAGTTTAAGAGGGAAATGTTTTATCATATTCATCTCAAGGCCACCTTCATTCCAATGACACCCAGAAAACAACAATCCGAGGTAGAAGGATTTTGCATCAGAATTATGTTCCCTTGATGTTGCAATCTCTTGTTGAGAGCTGAGAAAGCAGTGTGAGAGTGATACTCGCAGACCTCCCGCTGTTTGAGTGAAAATGAGAAATCTCTAATCTCAGCGTCGCATGGAAATCTCCTCCACACGCTACACACACTCACTCTGCACTTTCTTTTAGTAACTTATCAAAGGTAGACTCACACTCATGCATACATCGCCAGCGTCACCTCATCTCATCCCCGTAACAGCGCCGGAATGCAGATGAGGGATCAAAGGGGAGCAAGGCTCAGACGGAGGACGGGGGAATGTCTCTGACTGATGGTAGAGGAGCGTCTTTCAGGGAGGTGACTGAGTGTTTTTCTCAACTCCCAGTTGCTTTACTAAACCAAAGTCATGTTACACAGAGCGATGCTGCGGTGGCGCACAGGCGATGTTTAGAATGTCACACAGTTTTTAGTTGTGTTCATGTCAACAACACGCTTTACTAAAAACCACCTCAAACGCAGAGACTTGCAGAATGTTCCTCTGGGGTGAGGGAGGAACTTAGACGGTCACTTTACTCAAACCTACGGCCGAAACGAGAAGATCCGCAAATGCGCTGAGAAAATGATCAAGAAATAATTAAAGTACAGCCTATTTACTGCTTCACACTGCTTCTTGTTGCTCCTTATTGCACAAAAAAAACAGTTTTGCAAATAATACTTAAGATATCACAAAACCTGATTTTCAACTTCTTTCAAATGATCTTAGTGCTGGCACTTCCTGTTGCTGAACAACTTTATGGCGATGCAGGTTTTAATTTCCAACAGGACTTGGCACCTGCACACAGTGGCAAAGCTACCAGTACCTGCTGTAAGGACCATGATAGCCCTGTTCTTAATTGGCAGCGACCTCATCTGACCTAAAAATCTATGAGATATTGTGAACATGTAGTTGCAATACGCCAGAGCAACAATTCAAAAGCGCTGAAGGTCACCATCAGAGCAACCTGGGCCCTCATAACCCCTGAGCAGCACAAAAAGGAGAACCTACTAAATACTGAGTGCCATACATGCTCATTTTTTTCAAACTTCTTCGCTGGACAACATTTCGGTTCACACACCTTATTGGGTTTGGTTTAACCCTCAGATAAAGTCTAATCTCAGGTCATAAGGACCTCCTCCTTACTGTTAATGATGACCTCACAAGATTTCTAATCCTGTCCACATATTTGTACATCGATGTCTCAATATTCTATTAATTTATTCAGCAGTTCTGCTCAGAAACAGACTGTGTCCAGCAAACAACTTCAATTCATTGCTCCTGATTATTTGATTCCAATATAATAAAGTATTTATATACCTTTTAGCTAGAAATATTTTTCTCCAACATGAATTACACACTCAGTGGTCTCCTATAAACAATCTCAAAGCCATTAACTCGGTTTTGATTTCCTTAGGCTGAAACACTGAAACAAACTGAACGCCATTAACGGAACAGAAATGCTGACAAATCAGAAGTACAGACTGAGTACATCATTATCCATCTGCTGAGAGTCGAGCACGGACAGTTTACGGTGTTGGTCAGCTGGCGACGGTGGAAACGACAGCCCGAGGAAGAGAACACGAGGGGGCTAAAGAGAGGACATCAAAAGTTCTGCCCTAAATCAAAGATTATCTGCATCAAAAAATGTTAAAGTTTTGTGTTACTCATCGTAAGGATCTACAAGATGACAAAGGTACACACTAACATCAGTGTTAGATTTTGGAGTCCAAGCACAAAGTGTTTAAAAACCTATTGATAAGTCCTACAGACGCCGGACCTGCAGAGCGGGTGCAGCATCGCTGATAACAAATCACACCCATTGGCCTGTAATTGGCGCTATAGTGTGACAAAACATGTTTAGGCTTCTAATTTCTTCCCAAAAATTCTCAGACTGCACACATTTTGCCCAGACCCAAATAAAACACTTATCATTTATATAAATAAATACATTGTAACAGGGTGGAAATGATGAGGACCGGAGACAGGAGTTTAACCCATGAAACTGGCTTTATTTGCTGACCCAACACGACTACATACAGCATCCTGATCATTCACAGTCCTTGTGGTCGTGCTGGGTCCTCCGCGTCACCAGCTCCGTGGTCGGTCTCTCTCTCCGCGGTGTGTGTTCGTGCAGCTTATAAAGCGGCACACAGTCATTTAGGCAGAGCCGCTTTAGGTGCGCTAATCACCCCTGATCAGCGCCGCGGCTCCGCCACGCCCCCCAATGCCACCGCGTCACACTACTGTATATGGTAAGTGGAGAAATTAAGTAATGGAGCAAGAAGGAGGAGTACTGGTACTATACATACAGACTGAACATATAAAATACATCACTGTAATAGTAAATAACACATATAGGTGCATAATGTAAAAACAAAAAAATGAATTGTTGTTATGAGCAGCTCAAAGGATTACACAGGATACAGGAAAGTGTTCAGGAAATGACACGTCTGATAAGCAGTGCAGTTAGATACGAGATGCTGACCTTAAAGACTGGATTACATTAAAAATGGGAAAGACAAATCAACAATCCTTTAAAAAGTTTTAATCCATTATTCCAACCTTTTATTGGATTGTGTAATGGACTGGGAGCCGACGTCAGGGAATCAGAAGAGGAATAATCGGATTTCTCTTCATTGTATGAGTTAATATTTGACTGGACAATTTTTAACAAACTGTAAATGTGCTGCAGACGTCTCGCTCACGCCCCAGACGTCTCGCTGACTCTTGGACGTATTGCTCAAACTCAGACGCCATTCTGTCAACCGGAGATCGGGGGTTCTGGGGGGGTCAGCGACTTCAGACATCTCTCTGACTTCCAGATGTCTCACTGACCCCCTAGATGTCTAAACACACTGGACTCGTTTATCCTCCGGATGTCTCACTGACTCCTAGCAGTTGTGCTGAGCCCCAGACATCTCGCTGACTCAGCAGCACTTTACAGAGATCCATTGGAACCATTGCATAAGTTTAGAAATGTGTCAGAGTAAAAATAAGGTTCTTTACAAGGGTGTTTGTTCAATTTAGCTGGAGCTACATGTTTAACTGTATGGTTGTAAACAAATATACTGGGACTCTAGAACCTCACCTTGGGGGATGCAAACACAGCTATATGTGCTTATAGGACCTCAGAGTACCTTATACTGCAATCCTCAAAGTACAGAGGCTCTTGGTTCCAGACTGTATCCAGGTTTCACACTTTTGGTTCTTGGATTAGTTCCTTAGCAATAGCTCTCAGAACCTCACCGAACAACATCAAGGCCATCCATCGATTTGGCTCCACCACTGTGAGTATACGCTGCAAATTTCAAGAAAAAGACAAGGCAAGTTGACCATGTGATCCATTTTTAATAGGCTTTAGAGGGGATTTAAGCCTCCTGCATGTACGATGGATTTCCAAGGCGAGCAGTCGATCGGCTTTACTATTCTCGCAGTTGTGATTCTCTTACAGATAGGATTGATTCGGCTCGGGGTGTGAGCTCGGGGTGTAAGGAATGCACAGCGGAGCTCATGCATCTGGACATCGTGGGGTGTGGAACAAAAGCACAGGGAGGGATCTGCGAGCTCGATATCCATTCACCTTATTTTAATATGAGATCAGGATTTGTAGCATCGTTGCCACAAATGGTGCACCATGAAGGCCATTCAACTAAAGATCCCCCAGATCACCGAATCGTTGCACTCTGATCGGCTGTGGCACTCTGTCTTTCACATCAATGCGACACTATCCACTGTTTTTCCTTCAGATGTATTACACCTTCACCGAACGCTAAATGGATCATAAACCATGTGATTTGCTGGCCTTCGCCCGCTGCTCCTGTAGCTGTCATGTGATTTGCTCGACAGACAAACTAGACATGATTAAGAAGGACGAGGGGGAAAATAGTAGCTGTGGAGTAGTGAGGTAAATCTGACGCCTCACAGACAGGAGGTCTGGAGTTCATTAGGTCAAGGTTTTGTCAGTTTCACATCTGAATGTCCTTCCCATGCCTTTCTGGAGCAATCTTCTGGTTTTCTTCCTCAGGTGATATGTGTTTGCCTGTCCTGTGATGGACCGATGGCCTCTGGTGAGTCTGGGGATTAAGGATGAGCTCCTCGCGCTCAGTACACCTCCCAAGGCCCCAGCTGCACCAGCCTGCCTTCTATCTCCGTCTCCTTTTTAGCGAGGAACTGAGGTGTAATGGCTGTAATAAAGATCCAGTTAAGTCGAATTAGCAGAGTTCGAAGGTAGTCCCAGGGGACTTGCTTTAGGAGGCACAGAATCAGACAGTCAAAGAGAGAAGATCCAAACCAGGCATGACACGGCTGCCAAGGCGACTGTAATGCAGCTAAATGGCTCTACTTATCTGCTGCAGGAGGTGAGCTGAGAGAAAGAGCACTGATTCCATTTGTCAGGTGAATCCAGCTCCCACATTGACGGCGGGCCCCAAGTGCATTAAGCCGCGGCAGGTCCACCGTGGCTTACCACTGAGAAACAGTACCCGCGATGAGATCGATTACTCAGATCGGCGGTTAAGAAAGGAAATGGTTATCCTCTTCACACCTCTTCATCCTCCACCACTGACACGCTGAGGTTTAACTCTTCATGCGAACTAAGCATCCTGTCTGTTTAGTACCTAAACTACAATATAAAGGATGTAATTTGTGGCTTATTGGTTAGCACCCAGACATCTCACTGACATCCAGACGTCTCGTTAGCACGTCTGCATCTCAGCGCTTGAGATCCAGGTTGGAATCCCAATCTGGGTGCAGTTTCCATGTTCTCCTCGTGTATAAATCTTCTCCGGATGGATGTAAATTGGATGCTCTATATTCCCCCTATATATAGTTTATGTGTGGGTGTGTGCGTCCTGTTCTGGGTGTATCTGCCCAGTGCTCGATGGGCAAGATGGGCATGAGGAACCACCCCTGTGACCCGGGTACCTAGTATGAAATTAAGCGGACAATAATGAGAAGAGATCCCCACATGCCATAAAAGGCAGTCTATAGGCTCCTCCTACACTGAGCTGAAATCGAACGAGTAGCAGAGCAGTTACTATTTTTTTCCCTGTCACCTTGCCCCAATTTTACTTGCCGTGACAGCTTTATGATGAAGAATCTACATGCAGAGACACGAGCAGCAGGGAGATGTTCTGCATTGCATGCAAATTCTGCTTAAGCAGGCAATATATCAAATTCCCAGAGGCGCATAAAAGCACTGATGTTGTGGAAGCAGTCACCAAAAAAATGGCTGCTCTTTAGAATCGTGATGTGCCCGAGCCATCAACCTATGCTCCTCCAAAAAACAAATCTTATTTCAATTAATGAACCCATGATTTTCCTCACATCACATCCAGATGCCTGCGGCTTCGGAAAACCAGCGACTGCATAAGAGAACGAGCCATTACGGTCTCACTGACACCATCATGGCTGCTATAAAATGGGCAGGTCAGGATCTTAGACAATCCCACTGCAACATACAGGGCTGCATCAGCAAACATCCCATAATCTATACCTATAAATGCCTAACCCTTCACTGACTTATTGACTCAACTAATTCTCTCACTTCCCAAATATCCCACAAGGGAAAAATTTGGAATCATGCTTCCCTATCATGTCTTTGAAAAAGTAAGTACTTTTTACAAGTTTTTGTTTGATGGTGCGTTCAATATTGCCATCAAATGCAAGACCATGCTGTGGTCACTTTGGGGTCTTCCTGAGTACCTACAAGGCTGAGACTTGGCACCGTGATAAGAACTTACGTTCGATTGTTCGTTTGCTCTCGCCAACAAACGCAACATCTTGGATGGATCAAGGTCTTGGTGACTACCTACAAAGCTGAAACTTGGCTTCGTCATTCCTTAAAGTGTCCTTGGAAACCTACTTATAAATTCCTGTAAGAAAGCAATTGCCCCAAACCTCACTCTATAATAATACGTTTATTTGAAATATATAAACCCCAAAGGCATCACTCATTCAAAAACAATTGCCTTTAAACTTGCTGTTATCGAGTTCTCCACAATTGCACAGCACGGCAATTCCGTTAGTCGTGAATACAGGTACATTTAAACAGATTCTAAATTATCTTCTAAGCTTCTGCTGCTGCTGCAAAGTGGGACTTAAAAGTACATTTAATAAATGATTTTTCATTTGCTACATTGTAAGAACAGGTCACATTGGCATGTTCATCCAGCCCAACTCTAAATCTGATTCAAATATGAATAGAATCAATCAGTAAATTAATCTGAGGAGTGTAGAAGTTCCAGGATCACCAGTCCATCATGTGGCTCATATCACAGGCTTGCATCAGAGGATACCAAAGCTTATTTGGTGAGAACATACAAATGACACCCAAGGTACAGAATTTAAATCCAGATCTTTATAACGAACATGAGTATGAACCACACTGATGTTCAGCATCTCTACTAGTACATCATTATCATGTTGTAAGGGACTCTACTTTAAAATCAAATTGAATCTTATCCTGATGAATTAAATAAACCTTATTGAGCTGATCTGATTGGCTGCGAAGAGGCACTCTCACACCTCAGGTCGGACTCCACCCCCCACCATGTGTCTGTATAACGAACTGGTACGAACACACAGAGAGCCGGATTCACCTTCGACTTGAGTTCTGTCTGATCATCTGAACATGTTTTCCTTGCACACACCTGACATCGCTTCTCAACTGCCTCGCTTTGTCAGACATCGATTTTTTGCTCGCCATACAATGATCTTCCCTTCCCAATGCCTTGGCCCTGTGAGAGCTCCCTTGATGGGCCTATTGACTGAGAAAATAGCAGCAATTAATCAGACGGTGGCTGGAGCATCCATCTCCTGCTCTCACAGTCATCCGCTTGGTTTTCTTTTAAACAATCGCACCGAGTTCTTATTTAACAGCCGGCATTAAATTCTCAATAATAGAAATATGATAAATCCGAAGTCTCTTCGTGTTGTTTTCTGGGTTTATTTATGGGTTTCCATCTAAATCAATCTGGTTTTAGGTCAGTGCACCTCATAAACATACCGCTGGGAGCATATCGGGTTCAACAGTAACAAGTGATCAACACAGTGCGCTGAAGCCCTGTCATGTCCATCGCATTCTCAGTGCCAGTCCTGGCTGTAGACTGACTTCAGACCAAGTGCTGGCAGCTGAACGAGGCCCACTGCTCCTCATTACAGTCCTTCACACACTCGTGATGCATTTGGCCGGAGCCTTTGCTCCCGCGGCAGCGATGCTGTTCCACTGGTCGTTAGCAGACCTATGCAGGATAATGAGGCTCAGACGATTTGGGGTTGAGGTTGATGATTCAAGAAAATGAGGATGAGGATGGTGGATCAGCAGACACAACTACTCAAGACGCCCCCCCCCCCCCACACTTTATTCTTAAAAAATGAAAATACGTCTATTATAACAACAAGTAGCTCTAATACTGTAATCTTATTGGCTGAGCTCTGTTCTCAGTTGGTGCATCATTTTGATGTACACACAACAGAATGCTTAACACTCATTTTAATGCATCTACCACTAAACAACAACCTCTCCCAAGTGCTGTAGTTCAACCACAATCAAAGCTGGCATTATATACATTTCATTGAAAAAAGTAATGATATAGTCATAAAATTGACCTCAACTGGATGCAGATGTCAGTATTATTATTATTTGCTAAGTGAGATTTATAAAAAGAACAAAATAAATGCCTGCTGTCTCTGTTCCACAATCTGAATCTGCTGAAATGTTTTTTTTTTTTTTTAAAAAAAGACTCTGAATAGTTAAGGAAAGAACTGATGCTTTATGTTGGGTTTACAAAGTTTAACGCAGAATGTCGCACTCCATCAAAAGAAACCGTTATACTATCGAACAAAACAATACTCACCGAAAAGAATAATTTAGAAAAAATTAGTCCTTTGTGAGCAAATGTCCTACAGTGATCTCAGAATAACATATTGAAAAAATATATTCAGTCATTCATTATCTTCCGCTTAATTCTCTACTAGGGCTGAGGGGTGTCCCTTATGTCCAGAGAACATTTTGAACTCTAGGCAGATACGTCTACAACAGGGTGCCAATCCATCGCTGGGCACACACTCATTCTCACACACTCACACACACACACACACACACACACACACACACACACACACACACACAAACTATAGGGGCAATTTAGAGCAGCCGATTTACCTTGAATCCATGTTTTTGGACTTTGGGAGGACTTTGGACACAGGGAGAACATGGAAACTCTACCTAGATTGGGATTCGAACCAGGAATCCCCAGCCCTGAGAGGCGGACGTGCTAACCACTAAGCCACCGAGCCACCCTAATACTATACAGTCTTGTTTCATTCCTTTGTTCTCCTTTGTCTCCTAGAGTTTGGATTGGTTCGCAATTTTGCCTGCTGTCCTTACACACCGAGGAGTGCGTCCTCCCCATTAAGCCCATGCAGTGAATCACATACATATACACACACACTAAGTAAAGTGAGTGCACGTGCCCGTAACGGTGGGCAGCCCAGTATACGGTGCTTGAGGAGCAATTCAGGTGCCTTCAGCCATGGTATTTCGTGGGAGTGAGAATCAAACCGGAGACCTTCAGGTTGCAAAGCTGGTTCCTTGACCACAGGCCTATGACTGCCACACCAATGACCTTGATGTTAGAGATGTAAAAGATGTTATAGTGTCGTTGCATGTCTCTCGTCACTCTTGCATCTAACGCTGATGGTTTGGAGAACAGACAAACTCACTCAGGATTCTCGGTGCTAAAGGAGCCGGATGATTTGTGCCGCCCTGCTGCAGATAAATCACGATACACAGAGACGACTCACACAGACGAAGAGCTCAATTTCTCAATTTCTGTCATTTTTCGGAAAACACAAATCCACCCTAATGTCTTTTACTTGTTTGTTGAATATCTGCTTGTTGTCTGATTAAAACTTTGATGTTGTGATCATTACAATCTTAATGTTCAGTGCGGCACAGCGTGGTGGTGGTGGTGTAGCAGCACAGCCGTGTGAGGTGACAGATCATTCTCACCCCTCTGTGAGAACGTGCTGAGTTAGCAGATCTGTTGGATCAATGCAGTTCTCCCCTCACTTTCACTTGCTCCATCTCTATATCTCTATAGAGTGGAAAGCAGGACAACGCCACGATAGGCTGCAATGTAAAACTATCATGATCTTGCAAATAAGAACTGAATTAAATCTGTGGTTTTGTCCCTCTGACCCATTGAATTCTTAGTTTTGTTGGAATAGTTTGGAGAAGGCCCTGTTCTTTATTAATAAAGTGAATTTGGTGTGTAGAAACCTGACTGAACCGTACAGAACCCTGACCTCAAAACCATTTAACACCTGTGGGATGTGAGGCGGTTCCACTGGTACAACATCGGGGTCTGACCTCACAAACGTTCTTCAAATACCATCACCAGCTCAAAGGAGGAAACAATTTAGGATAGAATAGATCTATCAAGCCCCTGTCCCTTCGGCAACTTTGACACTATAAAACTATGTGGACTAACATGGGCCCTTAATCTACGCTCTTAATATTTGCCGATGTTGGGTTGGTGATCTGGGATCAGTCTGTGCTGGCATTTCAACTCTTCACCCAGCTCATCGGCAGTAGAGGGCATGGCAAAGAAGGAATATTATTTCAGGGGCCCTCTCAACTCAGTACCCTGCGTCTTTTAGTTGCTCTGCTGCTCGAGTCCGTTATGCTAGATTCACATGTTCCACTGTGTGTCAATCATTCATTCATTATCTTCCGTTTATTCCTTTATGAGGGTCACGGGGGCAGTTTCCCACGCCCATCCATGGGAGAACATCTCGAGCGCTGGGCAGGACAAGGTGCCAATCCATCACTGGGTACACACTCACTCACATGTCCCCACACACACATACACACACTATACAGGGCAATTTAGAGAATTCAATTTACCCTGAAGCCATGTTTTTTGAATGTGGAAGGAAACCAGAAAAAACCAGAGGAAACCCACGCAGACACGGGGAGGACATGGAAACTCCACCCAGATTGGGATTTGAACCGGGAATCCCCAGCGCTGATAGGCGAATGTGCTAACCACTACGCCACCGTGCCTCCAAAGAAGCTTACATTTTCAGCCAAAATGGAAAAGAAAAAGGATGTGTCGGCTGCTGGTAGGCAACAAATTGTGGAGTGTTTAGGTCAAGGCGTCACTACAATCAACATCGCCAAGATGCTTCATCGTGATCATCGCACAATCAAGAAGTATGTAGCTGATTCAGAGCACACACACGTGTGCAGATAAGGGAAAATTGAGGACACTTTCCAACAGGCTATTACGTCAGGTTCAAAGATAGCAGCTGCAAAAATGCCTTGTCATAGCAGCAGACAAGTTTTTGAAGCTGCTGGTGGCTCCGACGTCTCCTGAACAATAGGATGCAGAACCTCCTTCAGAGGTTTGAGGCTGTGCGTAAGCCATCCCGCAGACCTCCTCTATCCACTGCACACGAGCAGAAACGTCTCCAATACTTTAAGACTGACCTCAAAACGGTTTTGTTCACCGATGAGGGCCGTGCAACGCTCAATGGTCCAGATGGATGGAGTGGAGGATGGCTAATTGATGGACACCCCATGCAAACAAGGCTACGGCGCCAACAAGGAGGTGGTGAAGTAATTTTTTGGGCTGGAATCATGGGGAGAGAGATTGTCGGCCCCTTTAGGATCTCTGAAGGGGATGACCTCCATGATGTATGTGGAGTTTCTCAAACAGCACAAATGGAACATCACCTAGAATAACGTTTGGACTTGAAAACTGTTTGATTTCAGTTTGTAAGAACCTGCTAATCCTTATAATCTCACAAATGCCCATTTTTTGTTCTTTATATAAATAAAAAGGTTGAAAACAGTTTGTTCAAAAGCCTTTCAATTGTACTCTAATAGTTGATGCCTGAAAAATTACAATGACTGCAAGTCATATAGGTCCTTTTGAACATACAATACCAGTCAAAAGTTTGGCCATGCCTCCTTTTTGATCCACTTATTTTCCATTGTATTAGTTCCACAGACTGTAAGTACTAGATCAACAGCAGTATCTGGCTTCACAACAGGAAAAAATCCCATCCAACACCAAGACATCACTTTTATAGAAAGACTTTTCAGAAAAAGAGAGAGAGAGAGTGTGTGTGTGTGTTAGTCCGGTATTCGCCAATCGAGGTTATGCCACAATCCATCACCTCAATTAGAAGACTTTCACATTAAAGCCAGACCATCACTGATCATCCACAGGCAAAAAGGAGAACCTACCAGAGTTGGCCTTCGATCCACTGGGACAGGTAGTGTCGCACCTCTATGGGAAAATGCTGCCCATAGAGAGACTGCATCTGGTGCAGGGCATCACCTTGCAGCTGCTGGGCCTGAATCCACACCGCCATCTGAACAAGGGGGAGAAATATGGAGTCAGAAGGGCAGTTTCAAATCGAAATATCTGCCCTGAATCATTTTGAAAAGAAAATAACACTCATATTCATATACACGTACACAAAAGTATACAAAACCACTCAAAGGTTTATAGACACCTCCTTTTTGCACCACCTACTGTCCATTGGATCAGTTCCACAATCCTGTTTTGCTTTCCCAAAACACACATTTTGTCAAAATGGGGGCGGCACGGTGGCTTAGTGGTTAGCACATTCGCCTCTCAACGCTGGGGATTCCCGATTCGAATCCCAATCTGGGAGGAGTTTCATGTCCTCCCCGTGTTTGCATGGGTTTCCTCAGTGTTCTCCGGTTTCCTCCCACATCCCAAAAACATGGATTACAGGTAAATTGAATGCTCCAATGCCCTGTATAGTGTGTTTGTGGCTGAGTGAGTGTGTACCCAGCGATGGATTGGCGCCCTGTCCTGGGTGTCCAGCCCAGCGCCCGAGACGTTCAATTTTTTGAGGCTTAAAGACCTTGCCCAAGGATCTACAATGGTAACTTTAGTGGATTTGAGATTCAAACCCTTCAGATTGATAGCCCAACATGCTGAACCAATCAAGTGAATTAGTATATGTGTTTGTGTGTCTGTATACACAATCAATAAATTGATTTAAAGTTCCTAATCCTATAGCAATTCAAACACATTGCAATAGTGCCAGTAAAAGCCGCATGTATTTTCCAAAATCTGAAGGTTTTAAATTCCAGCTATATGGTAAAATAGAGAAAATGAACGATAGAGCAAGAAAGAGGTGTGATATAGGCTTTAGGAGTCTCAGAGACCGCGGCATAAAAAGCTAAGCTCTCTAAAGGCCTGTTTTAAGAACAAGCTGGATGAACCGATCACAATAAAAACGTATATAAGAAAAAAAGGAAGTGTGTTAGCATATACAGGTCTGTGTAGGTGTGTGTGGGAGAGAAAGAGAGAAAGTTAATTGTATTTGCCCGCATTCTGATCGTAATCACCACAGTAAAAGCCCTGAGGCCAAATGTATCAGTAGATGTTCTGCTGTCTGTAATCAGCACTCGTTTTAACGGTTCTGTAAACATCTATGAGGACCGGCTTGATGGAGTAGAGGCGATAAGCTTAGGGTTACTGATACAACTCACAAAGACAGACTAGAGACCGCTGACTCGTGACCAACGAGACAAAAGAAACGTTCTCCGACTGCAACAGGATGAAGAATTCTGTAGGTGTCCTGTGATCAGGTACTAACACTGTCTTTATATCATGCATTCATTATCTTCCACTTATTCCTTTATGAGGGTCGGGGGGGGAGGAAACCCACGTAGACACGAGGAGAACTTAGTGGTTAGCACGTTCGCCTCTGAGCGCTGGGGGTTCCCGGTTCGAATCCCAATCTGGGTGGAGTTTGCATGTTCTCCCCGTGTCTGCGTGGGTTTCCTCCGG
>JAOUQT010128795.1:0-19057 GCA_025769995.1 Xyliphius kryptos | reverse complement strand
TGAATTGGTACATGCAAATGTGTTTGGGACAGAGAAAAAGTGTGAGAAATGACAAGGAGTGTATGAGAGAAAAGGTGTGTTTATGACCGTGTGTGTTTGTATGTGAGAGATAGACATAGTGAGAGTGTGTGTATGTGTGTTTAGTTGTGTGTGTGTGATAGTGGATGTAGTAATGTATCAGATTTGTGCAAGCATGTTACTGTAAATCAATACATGTGCAAGTTATTGTCAGTAAATACATGAATTTTTGAAATAGCGCCACCTGTGGCTAAAAGGTTTGAAACTTAGTCGGGTGTTAGACTGAGCAAATATATAGACAGTTTGATGATTGTTGGTCAATAGGAAGGCCCAATGGGAAGGCTGTGAAAAGCCTGCTCAGAGCTAATTGGCTGATGGTGATCGTAAATTTTGATTATAGCGCCCCCTATAGAAATAAGTGCACCAAATTTGATCAGCATCGTTTTAAGAGGAACCCAGCTAAACCCAGAATCTACAAAATGTGCAGTTGAGCCCTCTAGATGATCAAGATACACCTAAAGAAGCTTCTATTCCAGTCCAAGCTCGTTTTAGCTATAGCATATCGCACACTGCTTAAAATTCTTTCTGCAAGATTTTGGAGTGTTTATGGGAATCTTTGCTCATTTAAAAGAGCATCTGTAAGGTCATTGATGTTGGATATGAGGGTCTGACCTACGATTTCCGTTGTGGTTCATCCCTTGGTCATGTCCTTTTGTTCAGTTCTTCATTTATGGACCATGTTAATGCTAATGCTAAAGCTATTTACAGAATAAGGTGAGGACATGAGGGACCCATCACTCTGTGGTTTGTCTTCCTTCTTCAAGAACGAGCAGAAATGTTTTAAAGAGTGAAGTAACTGGACAATAACAAGAACAACTGGCCATTGAACCCCATTGAACCAACATGGCACTATCAAGAAAACAATCACAATCTATAAATATGTCATGTTTAAAAGCATATAAGTGATTAAAATATCTTAAGCAGGAGTTTATTTAAGCACTAGATGAGTCTGAAGTGATAATTCTCCAGTGTCCTGATGTTGGGAAGCAGTATTAGGGTGGATATTTGAAGTAGTCTATAGTCATCCTCCTGGTTTCTGCACTTCATCCTCCTCCTCTGTCACTCTTTACTTCACTCTTTCCATCTCGGTTGAGTAGACAGGATGTGCTGCCACCTGCTTGTTGCCTTTGATTTAGGTTCGTCCCAGATATTCACCCTAATGAGGGCTATGCTTGATCAATAATTCAGCCGAGTCTGAATGGAAACCAGGGTGATCAGAGCGGCTTAAAGAGGCGGCTGCAATCAGTGCTATACAGGGAACCACATTTTTTTTCTTTCTCCACCCCCCACACATACCTCCATCCTTCTATCGCCATCTCTCTTCTGCTAACATTCGGCGTTTTGCTCCTAAACCACTGAATCTTTTCTCAGCGTAATGAACCTGCAGCCATGTCCCATGTACAGGCATAAAAAGTCCAGCATGAAATTCGGTTCCCTCTCTCTGACGGATGATGGGATCAATTATTCATTATTGTACTCCACAGTTCCTCCAGACGATCCCGTGATTACCGGCGCGCCTGTAGTGAGTCTGAGGGCAGGTGACCCACTCAACCTGACATGCCATGCTGACAACGCCAAGCCAGCGGCCTCCATCATCTGGATCCGAAACGGAGAGGTGCTCAACGGGGCCATGTATTCAAAGGTATCAGCTGCCTCTGCATTTAAATCAGCACATTAAAGGAAAGAGACATATATTCGCTCTATTGGATTTTTTAACAGATAGCTGTTTGGGTTTTTTGTTCCCCACCTGGTTAAAAAGAGAGGGTGTCAGATGTATTAGAAAATACTTATTTCCATTTGTAGCTGAAAAAAACATGACCAACACCATGATTTTAAGACCATCACCATCACCACCCTAATACATAATGCCTGCACTTTCCATCCATGCGTCCATTATCTTCCACTTATTTCTCTACTTGGGTCGCGGTGAGGTTTCCCATGCCCATCCAGGAGAGAACATCTTGGGCGCTGGGCAGATACACCCAGGACATGGCGCCAATCCATCGCTGGGTACACGCTCACTCACACATCCACACACACAAGCGAACACTATACAGGGCCATTCAGAGCATTCAATTTACTTGTAATCCATGTTTTTGGGATATGGGAGGAGACTGGAGAACCTGGAGGAAACCCACGCAGACACAGGGAGAACATGGAAACTCCACCCAGATCAGGATTCGAACCAGGAACTCCCAGCGCTAAGAGGCAAACATGCTAACCACTTAGCCACTGTGCCGCCCAGCCTGCACTTCCATTTGTAGACTACAATATGTCATTATGGAACTACAAAGTGGTTGGTTGCTGATTTAATGGACACAGAGGATAAATAAGAAGGTGAACCTTATTGAGGGGCCGGCAAATGTTTGAAATCTCATATCAAGTAATTGATTTATATAGCGCTTTTTACAACAGTGTGTCGTCAAAAAGCAGTTTTACAGAGTCCAAAGCCTAAACCCTCAAAGAGCAAGCCGAAGCGACAGTGGCAAGAAAAAACTCCCTGTAATGATGTTATTTTAGGAAGAAACCTTGGGAGGACCAAGGCTCAGAATTCCATGTTCCATCCCACAATGGTCGCATTCGTAGTGCCCCAGACAAGGAGACGGGACACCTCAAGACGACACCTCAGAAAAACAGACAAGAAACACAGTTAGAGCAAATAAAGTGATGAAAATCTGTAACTAATGAAGTATGATTGACACACCATGTACCAGTACCAGTACCAGTACCCAGTGACCTTATTATTGTTCAACCAGGACATCTGTATAAATAATTAATAATTTCCACAGATACTCAAACCTTTGTAGCCACAAAGGGGGGATTCAAACACGTGTTTATATGTTACATTAACCCATTAAACAGATTCCATTCTGAATGTTTCACACTCTTCTACACACCAAGGTTCGAAAATCAGACTGACGTTATTAAATTAAATCGGCAAACCCGAAACACCATTCGAGTGCCTTTCAGGCAGAGATGCTAGAAAGTTTGTGAAGTGGAGGTGAGATGCACTCAGCGCAAGCCGAGCGCCGTTGACGCCGTCAGAGGCCGAATTCAGAATACGCAGCGAGCACGCCACCTCCACGAATAATTGGCCTGAGCTTCGTTTGACATGCGTCAAGTGTTGGGTCAAGTAGCTTTTACATATAATTGTAAAATGTAAATTGGCTGTAATTGCAGCGTTCGTGGCTCCGGTGGCCATTCCTGGGCCTGTTGCGGAAAGTTCATGGGTTCCGCCGGGCTTTTTGTCTTTGATAACAAAGGAGAACATAACGAAACCATTTTTATTAAATACATAGTTTAGTGGGAAAGCGAAAGTGTGAGATCTCTCTTGATCTTCCTCTTATTATTCAGCCATTCCCTCTCGCTTCGGGCTCGGCGCGGATCTGAGTCAACAGGAGATTAAAGAATAATCATGGAGGAGAGTTGAAGTTATTTCTTCAGCCTCATCAGTGTTTCAGAGCTTTGCCTTGACGTTTCGGCCTCCCGCTTCAGCCTCTCACATGATTGCATAGAAGCTGGGCAACACACACACATATATACACACACACACACACACACACACACACACATACACATACACACTGTTGCTCAATTACAAAGAAGAACAGAACTCACAGCACAGATCAGATGTGGAAAACACATCACGTTGTGTCTTGTAAGCCCCTTATTAGGAATTTTGAGAAATTTGAGATTAGTGTTGACTCTTGTCCATGTATTATTTATAGGAACTGTAGTGCTCTAGTTCTTTCATGTTCAGTTTCTTCAAGGGTACTATACCCTTCAAATACTCATACACATACACACAAAGCTTTGGAATAAGATATAAAAGCAGGAGGGTGAATGATACCCAAAAGTCTTTCAGGTACCTGAAAAGCAATATAAAAGTGTTCTTTAGTAAAGACTAGCTTGGTTCCTTTTGTTTTGCCCTCCGGGTTTTTACTTATTCCTCTTAGTACACTTTTAAGGATAAAAATAGGCCTCATCCCTACATTCCTGATGATCTGGGGACATAAGGAAGGTAACCGATAAACCTGCCGAAGGTTCCACTGATGGTCTAAGTGCAGGTCTTTAAATACAGGTGAGATGTGGAACGTCAAAGGAGTAGCAGCGGCAACAGGAGAAGGAGCTCCGTTCCCGTGTTTTATGAATCCTGTTTTTAAACCTCATTGCGACATCACAACACATCAAACTACAAAAAGTGAGGACAGGACATAGCATGATTGAGACACCTGCGATAGGAAATGTAGCAATGGTTTGAGTGCTGGGCAGATACAGTAGTGTTCAAAATATTAGCAGTCCTATGTGACTAACCAGATAATTATGTTTTTGGTATAAATTATATGACCACATGACAAATAATCTACCAGTTGGTGCACTAGATTCCTAGAAAACAAACATACTCAGCATTCATGATGTGCATGCTCTTAATTCTGTGTTTTTGAATAATTAATTGAAAGGATGTGTTCAAAATAATAGCAGTGCGGAGTTCAAATGGTGAGGTCCATCATTCTGTGAGGAAGCAGGTATGAATCAGGTGGTCCTTATTTAAGGGTGAAGCCAGTACATGTTGTGCATGCATTTCTCATTGAAAGCCTGAGGGCTATGGGTTGTTCTTCTGACATTGTTCATAAGAACAGTAAAGTTGGATTAAAAAGTTAATTGGAGAGGGTAAAACTTATAAAGAATTTCAGACAATTATAGGCTGTTCAGCAAAAATAATCTCCAATGCTTTAAAATGGAGAGCAAAATCAGAGAGACATGGAAGAAAACGCTAGACTACCATTCAAATGGATCGAAGAATATCTAGAATGGCAAAGGCTCAGCCAATGACCAGCTCCAGGATAATCAAAGACAGTCTCAAATTACCTATTAATACTGTGACAGTTAGAAGACACCTGTGTGAAGCTACTCTATTAGCAAGAAGTCCCCACAAAGTTGCACTGTTAAAAAAAAAAGACACGAACTGCAGTTGATACAATTTGATAAAGAATACATCAAGTGGCTTAAAGAGAAATGGAGAAACAGATTGTGGACTGATAAGAGTCAAGTTGTTCTTTTTGGGTCCAAGGGCCACAGACAGTTCATCAGACAACCCCCAAACTCTGAATTCTATCCCCCACAGTGAAGCATGGTGGTGCAAGCATCATGAAATGGGCATGTTTCTCTTACTATAATGCTGAACCTATTAACTGCATACCAGCATCCTTGAAAAGTTTGAATATATCAGAATACTAAAAAGGGTCATGTTGCCTTTTGATAAAGAGAAAATGCATTTGAAATGGGTGTTTCAACAAGACAACGACTCAAGAGACAGTAGTAAACGAGCGAAATCTTGATTCCAGTCCATCAACATTGAGGTTATAGAGTGGCCAGCTCAATCTCTGGACCTTGATCCAGGTCGACATCAAAAATGTTTCTGAGGCTAAACCAAGAAATGCAAATGTGGGATGTAGTCAAAGCATCCTTGGCTGGAATACCAGTTGACAAGTGCCAGAAGTTGGTTGACACAATAACACAGGATGAAGAGTACGTATAAAGAGTTCGTAAAGAAAAATGCAGACACTGAAATTTTTTTAACAGCCCAATATTAAAGTAGTTGAAAATTATATACATTTATCTTTATGTTTACATTTGGAAAACAGTATACAATGTTCCCAATGCATGGAAATCAAACTACAGTACTATAAAGAGTTTGTGCTTAACTAGTTAAGCAGGACTGTGGGCCCTGCAGGTATGTTCTGCAGTGGGATCCACGGCTCTGCTTTACCCCCACCTCTCAGTGGTTAAGTAAAGAGGAAGTGAGAGGATGGGGCAGGCGGATGATGATATAGCACGCGCCAAAGCAATACGTACCAAATTGCCAAAATGCTGGGCACCTGCCAGTGCTGAAGAGGGGCAGGAGAATGAGATGTTCTTTAGTGGAGTTGTACAGATGGAGGCAGGATGTAATGGAGACGCTGGGATCCCTCCTCCTTCTCCCTTAGACCAGGCAGTTTACCTTCTGGGCATGCCATGCTTGGTGGCATCAGTGTGCAGTGGTTATCACAGTCACATCAAAGAAGGTCTGAGAATTCTTCATGTGCCATAGACAGAGCAGGGTTCACCCACTGAGCCTCAAACCTCACAAGGCTCCTTCCTTAAGATATTCTGTGTTATTAAACACTTTCCAAACTACAGAATGGAAATCAATAAAATAAACTAAGATATAAAAGTGACCTGTATTAAGGGAACGGAAACGTTGCAATCATTTAAATTTAGAACACAAAACCTTGTTCATGAAGAAAAATGTCATCATTATAAATGTCTGCTATGTTGTAGAGGAACGTCAGAGGTGCGTTCACACCTTTGAAATCATCCAAAGGTTGTTATATCAGTGTTCATTCAATTTTAGAACAACACAGTGAATCGTGTCTGAATGCTAATACCTCGGTTAGTGTGCTCTCTGAAATGAAACACAGATTCTGCTTTCATTTGTTTTTGTGTTCTATTGAAAATGTGCAATTTAATAACTGTTATAGTTTCTGTAATAAAGACATACAGCATTTCTGCTGGATTTTACAATTTACGTTTGGCTGAAAAAGTGTATCCTGCTCAACTCAGTTCTGTTGAAGAGCAACTATCTGAAGATCTTGTGGAACATCAGCTCCTAATCACAGCTCCATCTGAAGTCGGTGATGAAGCTTCGGGCCATAACACTGATACCAGAACAGAATCATAAGTTCCTCAAACCTGATATAATTACACTAGCTGTTAGCCGTAGCATTTATTATGGCTCGATTTCTTGGTCACTTATTTATTTGCTGATTCAGCAAGATAACTTTCCTGAATTGCGTATTCATTAATGTTTAGTCAGATGTCCTCTTTGCTGTTGACGTACAACTTGTAGCCTGACTTACAGTTTTAAGTTAGCCGTGAATTATGTTAGGTGAGTTAGCCACCCCGCATCATCCCGACCACTCTCTCGCATGCCAAGTGCCTTATGTCCTCCCCTCCACTCTACCTGCACGCAAATTACCCGTGCACCAATCGCTATACATCAAGTCTTTTCCTTAACTCTACCCGTGTGCCAATCGCTATGCTCTAAGCGCCTAACATTGTACCCTCCGCTTGACCCATGCGGCAATTGCTATACACCAAGTGCCTTGTATCATACCCTATACTCTGCCTGTGCGCCACTCGCTATGCTCCAAGCGCCTAACATCATCCCCTCCGCTCTACCCCTGGGCCAATTGCTATACACCAACTTGCCTTGCATCATCCCCTATACTCCGCCTGTGCACCAATTGCTATGCGCCAAGCGCCACACATCATTCACACCGCTCTACCCGTAAGCCAGTCACTATGTGCCAAGCGCCACACATCATCCCCTCCGCTCTACCCATGCGCAAATTGTAATACACCAAGTGCCTTGCATCATCCCCCTATACTCTGCCTGTGAGCCAATCACTATGCGCCAAGCGCCTTGCATCATACCCTTCGCTCTTCCCGTGCACCAGTCACTATGTGTCAAGCGCCACACATCATCCCCTCCGTTCTATCTGTGCACCAGTCACTATGCGCCAAGCGCCACACATCATCCCCTTTACTCTACCCGGGCGCCAGTCACTATGTGCCAAGCGCCACACATCATCCCCTTCGCTTTACCTGTGCGCCAATCGCTATGTTCTAAGCGCCTAACTTCATCCGCCAATTGCTATACGCCAAGCACCTTTTGTCATAACCCAGAATAAACCCACACAAACACACGCAGACCATGGAAAATCCACCCAGATTGGAAATCGAACCTGGATCCCCAGTGCTGAGAGGTGGACGTGCTACCCCTACACCACCACGCTGCTTGTTAAATTTTATTAAAACTTAATTGCCGACCTCATTGTCTTTTAATTAGGACGTTTCCGTTTTTACAGATTTTTCAGTTGTACATCTTAAAGCAGTGGTTTGTGGTTTAATCTGTTCTCATCCCGGTGGTGGAGGAGCTGAGAGTAAACGCAGTGGGACTCGGTTTCACTCTCACACTGTGATGCAGTTTGACCTCCTTTAGAAGTTCATGTCTGAAAATAGTGTTTACTGCTGACTGGACAATGTACGAGTCCAAAAGTGATGAGGATGCCAAGAAGCGTTTTCATCTTCAACATCAATCTGCCTGCTCCATGGCTGCGTCCACGTCTGCGTCTGGCCTGTAGCTGGTTTATTAACCGGATGCTCTGGAACACAGAGGTGCTCTCTGACAGAGTGAGAGAAAGTGAAATGATTTCTTTCTCACGTTTTCCTACTTTATTTTTATACTGATTTAACAGACAGGTTACTCTGATATTCACTTTATTATAAATATAATCTGTATCTTATTGTCATATTGTTAATGCTGCTCAGCCACTCAAGGGGGAGGAGTCTCTTACTGAGCCTCTGTCCTCACAAGGTTTCTTTTTTGTTTTACCTCTGCTTTTCCTGATTACTGTAAAATACAGTGCGTGTGTGTGTGTGTGTGTATGTGTTCCCTACCCAGATACCATACAGATGTGAACCACATCTGGCTGGCCACTGCATGTGACCTTTGGCTGACACGTGGCTCAAATCAGGTTCATATCAGGCCACACGTTTCAACCGGGAGTGGTCCGCCCAAGTGCCGTCATTCCATGTGACAAGTGGGCCGCATGAACATGGGGGATGTGGGCCAGATCTGGGCCAAAATAATTTTGTTATCTGGAAACACAATTCCACACCGATGCTATGATGACCATGACATTTGACATACTTACTCTTTATGACTGCGAAGGTTTATATACTCTCACCATCTCTACGTGGTTGGAACAGCAACAACAGTCATTGGTGGAGAGGTGTTTTGTGCTTGTGAAGGTTGTTTGTTTGATGTTTTTCACTTCTTCCCACAGTTTGTTAAAGAATTATAGAAAAAAAAAACAAGAACCAACCAAATACACAAATACACATAACCGTAACCCTAATACATATTAACTGTAACAGGTTCCTTAGCCGTGGGGGTGGGATATGAATGCAGACCACTCAGGGAGGCACGTTTCAACACTTTATTTTTATGTTTTCTTTTTCCGAGCTCGCGCGTACGTCTCTCGTCTCGCCGGCTCTTCCCTCTCTTCCCCCACTTCCGGGTCCCTTTCACTGTAACTCAGAGAGCAATTAGTCATTACTTCATCCTCAGACAGGTGCAACCGTTCACCGGGCCCGCCTCCCGAACCCGGCTCCCGTCTACCGACCACGCCCATCACGCCCTCGCGCCACATTAACCTTTGCACCATTTGCAGACAATATCATCACAAGTGCGGGCAGAGCATGAACTAGCAGAGAAATAAACTTCAACTTGGTTTAAATGAAGATGAAACAGTTAATGAACAGAGCCGGTTCAATCGGGATGTTTCAGAAAAAAGACTGTAATGAAATAGAAACGAGTTCTTTTGTAACCTACTAAGCGATAGGTTTTTAAAGTCGAGTTCTCTTTTATAACTCCAAAGGGAGGCCTCATCGATATCAGCTCATCTTTCATACAGATATAAGATATTTTATAGAATCAATAATGACAAAGCTTTTTATTCCCGTAAAATAATTGCGCTTCAACTGCAGAACAATGGTGTGTGTGATTTTTGTGCATCAGTAAATAAATGAATTATTTAATAAATGAAGGAGACTGGTGTTTTACGTCCAACATACAGCAGGACATGATTTAAACAAGTTAATGCACTATTGAATGTTTGAGGTCTGAAACATCAGAACCTCAAGATCCATTTCAAGGTCCACTGTAAACTTGTGTTAGGAGTAAAAACCTTAACCTGAGATCCGTAGGAGTTCCTTCCGATCTTTTGGCTGGGTTTCATCAGGTTCACTGAACTTAAAATCTGATGAGGAGCTGAGCTTTACCTCAGGGGCTTCTTCTTCAACAATCTTACATTGAGGATGATGTAACCTCGGTTGGTGTTGCTTCCTCATGTTATTGTTCACAAAAAATTGACAGGAATAAGCTGTTAGTCCCAAAAAATATTTAATGAGTTATTCTGAATATCTACAGATGGAGAGTGCCACCTTTGGTAACTGCCTTAAGAATTCTGAAAACACTGCCTGTGTGTGGTTTGAATATCCCGGTAAGGTGGGGTGGGACTTTTGGATCCTCTTGACACCATTACGTACTAAAGCAAATATTATGGGACATATCTATTTTCAACTACAAAGCAATGTAAGATATTTAACATTAAAACATTACACTCAATACAAGCATTTATAAGAACCATAAGTTCTGATTGAGAAACCACAAAGACTTTAGAATTTCCCAGACAACAAAATATATCTTTCTGACTCCTGACTCTAAACTCACCCAGCCATGTTAGTGTGGACCAAGTTCTGTGGTTGGACTAGATGTTAAATTCCATAAACTTTCAGCAACCCAACTTTTGGCTCCTTCAGGCAACAGTGTTATGGTAAGTTGTGTACCTTGGGATCACAGGGGGCTCTCGGGCCTTTATCACGACTCTCTCCGCTAAGACAAGTCTGGGTGTGTCTCGTGAGTATTGTTTCCCAGAAACGCAAAAAGTTCTACATGATGAAGAACATGGTGCTTGATACTATAAACCTGTGTCTGTGGTACTGAGTAAGTTTAATAAATAAGACATGTGTCCCAATACTTTTGTCTATCTTATCCAAATTTTAGTTACATTACATTTAATATCTGGCATATTAAAGAGGTTTCTTATTGGTCTCCACCCATTAACACCGTCTTCCACCCATTAACACATGCAGCTGCTGAAGAAGGTCCTCATAAGGTTTCTATCCAAACTCGATTCAATTGACACTCCACAGCCTCTTTGGAACTGACGCGGAGGGACTGATGAATCAGGAGTGTCCTACTTGAGGCGATTGCGTCAGACGAAGTGCGAACGTTGCCACAGTTTGTCATCGAGGCAGAAACAAGGAAATGATGTCTAAAGTTCACACGCCTGATGCGCATCTTCACACGCACAAGCCTCAAATGCACGTGGTGCGTCAGCGGTCAACCTTCGTCTGGCCGAGGGTGTGATGTACTGTATCTGTGTGTGTGGGTGTGGATCTCATGTTCGCTGGGTAAATGATCTCGTCCATCCAAGCAGTACTAATTATTTACAAAGGTGGGTCAACACAAAGTTTGTTTTTTCCGCATTCTCCTCCCCATCCCTCCTGTTCTGAAAGCAGCCTGGCTACTTTATCTCTCTCTTCCATTGGTTGGCCCTCGTGGCCTCACACTCGTCATGTCTGAGATAATTACAGACTGTTAATTCGATATGTGTTTCTCTACATTCTGCCAAGCAGAGCTTCCTTATCGGAACATGCTGGCAGTGAACGTGGAGGGGATTTAGACGTAGCGAGCAATCTGTGCCTTAAACGCACCAAGCCAAATGTCTCCAGGGACACACACAACTTCACACGTGCAGAAAACTTTGGGGAGGCAATGAGGACTCCTGATTGGAGCGTGGATCACACACTGAATGCAAGGCTGCTGATGCAAAGAAACTTCAGCTGAGTTTGGTATTTTTAAAATCCAATCTCAGAACAGATTCCATCCTCCTTTATGAAATATCTTACATAAAATGTGGCATGTTAATAAACCATGTGTAAGCACATTGGGGTCACAGTGATGAAGGAGAGAGGCAAGGTCAAGAGGGACTCCTTAACAAAGAAACAAAGGAAACAAAAAATGAATGAGACTCAACGAATCAGTGAATTCAAGGTTTTCATTTAAAGCCAGTGTATGAAATCAAGTACCTGCTCATGTATTTCTGATAATTGTGTACTTCCAGGTTTGTTTGGGGAAGGCTCTTGACTCTTCCAACATGTGCCCTTGTGCACACAGCAAGTGTAAAATAGTGTAAGTTACTCTTGGCTCGCGTTTTGGCTGGAGGTTTTTTGTTCCAACGACGGAGATTTCGGTTCCATTAAACCATCATCCTAATCCTTTACTAGGGACTCCAGGGTGAAACATCATGTGTTGAGCAGATACATCCAGATATCTGAATCCATGTTTTTTGAACTGTGGAATAAAATGGGAAAACCTGTGGACACGGACGGGGAGAACATGTAAATTTTACCCAGATCGGAATTGGAACTTGGTGGATTTCCTAACCACTAGACCACCATGCCGCCATATTTAATAGAGTCTTATTGTCTCTGATTAGAGGGTATATCCGCATTCACTCCTTTTATTCGCCTTTCCCGCATATGCAGCACAGGTTCGCTGGCAGCAGAGTGCTATAAGCCACACTACTACACGTGGTGTGGGTGGTAAACAGTAAGCCGCTACCTACCGGCCACAGGCGAAGCTCACTCCCTGCTGGCTACAGTGGCTCAGGTCCAGCCCCCGTAGGTGGTTCTCATCCAGAGCAGCTGAGGAGGATTATCCTTGTGGAACCATGAACCTTCCTGCTGTGAGGTGGACACGTCGCCACCATGTATTCCTAATGTGTGTGAGTCTCCTCCCACGGTCCATGTGGGAATGTAATAGTCTCTATGTTCACAAGGCTGGACCGATTATCCAATGAGGGGTCTGAACAACTCCATCCCCGTGCGAAAGTTAAACCAGGTCAGAAACTTCATTACTATGATTGAAATTCTATTTCATTAAGGATTGAGGTTAATCAAGTGCCAGAAATCAGACTGATCTTACGGTTTTGTACTCCGCTCCACCACATACCATATATACTACATGCACACTGTCCCCAGTGCTCACCTGCTTGAGAAATAAGACAGCCGGGCCTCGTCTCAATTCCGTTCTGCTGGCTTGTGTCCTAGTCACACTCTGCAGGCTGCCAGCTTCATTAGCACTGTCCAGTAATTAAGTCAAACCCTGATGTCCTGTGTGGGAGCTGGTTTGTGTGATATTTCGTCTTTTCGGAGTATATCACCGCGCAGCATCCATCCATTTTATTCAAAACCACATGCTGATTACTTTCTTAACCACACTTTTTACCAAGCGCACTCCGAGCCAGCTGGCTCCCGTGGCTTTTAATGGAAATTCTCTGAGGCCGACGCCAGCGATCCCTCGCCGACGCGTATTGTATAAGGGACGCCATTTGGACCTGGTTTCTCCTCTGCGTATCTTTCTTTCCAACATGGTCGTCTGTAACGAGCTTCTAATTATCCTTCAGAGACCTCACGCTAACCTTGGGCCCAGCAGCCAAGGACTTGCACGCAACCTCAGCCAAAAATCAGCATATTAATGAGCCGGTACCATTACATTCCATCAGGGGACGACATGCTCGAGTAGCCAGTGTAAATACAAGTAATAATAACAGTAAGCGTCTGAAGCATCCCGTAGAGTGCAGTGGGACTGTGAGGGTTCATGGTGGAGTAAGACTTGTATGTTCACTGCTGTCAAACTTAAGTAGAGCGAAGCGATTGTTATTATATCGCTGAAACAAACAGAACTGGCCTTGGAGAAAATCCTGACATGTTAAACACAAGGGTACGACTGTTTTGATTTATTCATTTATTTATTTTTTCCCCTCATAGATTTCTTAGACTCTGCTGCTACCGCGAGCAAAAAGATCCAGCTAACGATGCAAATCTGGTTCTCTTAGTCTGTAATCAAACGTAGAATTTCACTTAAACTTAACTCGAATTGCTTAGTTTCACCTTGGAATGTCAAGTACGTATCATACTTATCTCATCTTATTGTATTCTGCTTATTCCTCTACCGTCATGGAGGGGGTTGCTGTTACCCTTGCCCATCCAGGAGGTAACCCAGACACCCAGGACAGAGTTTCAATCCATCGTCCAATTCACACACGCACTATATAGAATATATATTTAGAGCAGCCCATTTATCCTAAATCCATGTTTTTGGACTGGGAGAGGAAACTGAAAACCTCAGAGAAACATGAGGAGACGAGGAGAACCTGTAAACTGCACCCAGATAGAGATTTTAACCTGGATCCCCAGAAGCAGACTTGTTAATCACTTCATACTCTTTTTAAATACTTTCATTCGTTACCTGTCTTTTGATTAATCCTCTACTATGGGCGCTGATTTGGGAATCAGGAATTGAACCTGGAATTGAACTGCAGGGAGGCAGATCTGCTAACCACTAGACCACCCTATAACCAACCATGCTGCCCTATATTTAATACTTTAATGCCAAAATGGTAAAATCAAATAAGCTAATAGTTTGTAGATGTAATATAATGGGATTAACCATTAACCCAGTTGTCTGGGGGACACTAACACTTCCTTCGCTTAAGAACCAAAATTGGTAACTTTAGCATAACTGGGATTTGAACCCCCCAATCTTCAGATTGAAAGCCCAATATCCTAACCACTGAGCTACCACAACCCATGGGACTGGAATTCCAGGAGGGAACGAAGCCAGGGAATAAGGCTAGGTGATGGCCTTCACCTGGAATGTGCTTGTGTTAATCATCTGTATGACTTTTTTCAGGATTTAATAGAAGGTAAGAAGGCAATTTTATTCAGGTGAAGCATGGATATAGAGGTGCAGACCACAAAAAAGGAAGAGAGTTATTAAAAGCCATGCAAGTCTCACTGTGTGGAGATTCAGGCGTGGTACAGAAAATGAGTTTTTTAAGTTTTTAAAGCAGTATTCTGTTACTGCAGGAGCCTGGAGTGACGGGATGAACTTGGAGTGTCCTTTGATTTAGGCTGCTCACAGAACCGTACTACACAGGACTCAAAATCCATGGCAGACACAGTAACTGGAGGCAGAATCGATATCGGTAAGTCACAAGCAGACGGGCCAAAGTCAACTTCACCAAAGTATCAAAACTCAGTGGGAAACGCAAAAAAGCAACTTAATAAAGATTAATTAAATAGAATAACGTAAAAACTATATAATAAACTAGTGGAATTCCAGTTCTGTGCTACAGTGGAGAACTTGATAACAACATAAAAGTAATGGGCAATTGTTTTGGAATGAGTGATGGCTTTGGAGTTAATATATCTCAAATGAACGTATTTTTGTAGAGTGAGGTTTGGGGAAATTAAAAATCTGAAATGAATATGTGGAACAAATATAGTGTTAGTTGTGACTATGGTGTCCATGCAGTTGCTTTCTTACATGCATTTATAAATAGGTTTTCCAAGGACATGATAAGAAATGATAGAGCCAAGTTTCAGATTTGTACTCGCGAGTACAAAGTACAAAGTACTCGCCAAGACCCCAATCCATACGAGGTGTTGCCTTTGGTGGTGATAGTGAATGAACAATCAAACGTAGGAAAGCGAGAATCCATTAGATTTTCCAAGGACATGGTAGGTAATTTAAGCCTTGTAGGTAATTGGGAAGATGATATTGTAACACTTAAGGGGTCTTGCGTTTGATGGCGATATGCAACGGACTAAATTAAAGAAACAAATTAAATTTAAGACAATAAGAAGCAGTTAATTTTTTCAAGGACATGATAGGAAATGAAGGAGGCAAGTATCAGAATTGTAGTTACTCGAGAAGACCCCAGCTGGTCCAATGGTGATATCAAACGAACCATCAACTTTAGAAAGGTGAAAAGTACGTAGTTTTTCCAAGGACATGGTAGACAATCACGATGCCAAATTTTAGCTTTGTAGGTACTTGGAAAGTGGCAGAATTATTCCTCTATTAGGTTTGAGGTGGTTTCCCTATGCCCATGAAGGGGAGAACATCTCGGGCGATGGGCAGACACACCCAGGACAGGGCGTCAATCTATCACTGGACACAGTCGCTCACACAAACTAAAGAGCAGTCAATTTACCAGGAATCCATGGTTTTGGACTGTGGGAGGAAACCGGAGAACCCAGAGAAAACCCACGCGGACACATGGATTAAATGGAAACTTCACCTAGATCAGGATTCGAACCAGGAACACCCAGCGCTTAGAAGCAAACTTGCTAACCTCTAACTCACCGTTCCACCCGGGAGGTGATTCTTAATTTACATAATGCATTACTGCTATTTAACCTCCTCTTTAAACCCAGAGTGCCATATACGGGCGTAACCAGGACTACAGAATGATGCACGGTTTCAGGGGTCGATTTTAATAAGGAAAAGTTTCCTGATAAGGCTGAAGGTAAACCAAAAGGACGACTAATAAATAATCTATAAAGAAGTCGTTTTAATAATTTGTAGTTCTGATGGTTGCTCTGTTCGACCAGAAGCTCACAACCCTTCATCAACATGTTTACAGATATTCATCATCTTCTTCCTCGACTCAGTAACAGCAGTGACCAGTAGAGTCACCACATCCATGTGAACAGTCTTACTTGTTGCTATAGCAGCAATAACGGGAGGAAGAACGAATCGACCCCATGTGCATCTTTTAGTCCAGTGAATGATTCAGTTCACCCTCCTATATTTTTGAAAGCACTCCACTCAGGTGACATTGATGGAAGATGCTCTGTTGCTCTGTGTCCATGGACATCTTTACATGCTATGCATGTAAACCACTTTAGAATATAAACAACACTTTAACAGTGGGCACTACATCTACTACACTATTTACACCACAATATATACCACCTACTGATCTACACCATCTACTCATCTACACCATCCATACCATTTACACCATCTACTTATCTACACCTAATACACTATCTACACCACAAGTTCATCTACACCATCTACATCTATTCTACAATATCTACTAATCTACACCATTTACAGCATCTACACATATACACCAGCTATACCACCTAACCATCTACTCCATTTACTTATCTACACCAACTACATTACCTACTCATCTACACCACCTACATCAATTACACCATCAACTTATCTACACCACCTACATCAATTACACCATCCACACCATCTACATTAATTACACCATCAACTTATCTACACCATCTACTCATCTACACCATCTACATCAATTACACCATCTACACCCACTACAACATCTACATCAATTACACCATCTACTCATCTACACCATGTACACCCACTACACCATCTACATCAATTACACCATCTACACCCACTACACCATCTACATCAATTACACTATCTACTTATCTACACCATTCACACCATTTACATCATGTATACTATGCACAACATCTACATCATCTACACCATTTACTCACCTACACCATCTATACCATCATCTCCTGTTTCTCTTATTTAAATTACTTGATAATCAGTCCGAGGATTGTGATCAAGTTTTCTGCAAACTAATTAAACAGTAGTTTACCTATAATAGGTTGCACTGTTAGGTTTACCTATAATAGTAGTTTACCTATAATAGGTTGCAGGTTTAGAAACGCTGATTGGCCTATTGCGTATGACACCCAAACAACAGTCATAAATCCTGTCATAACAAAGCCACAGTCCAAAAAACATGAATTCAAGGTAAACTGGCTGGTCTTGGTTGCCCACATGTGTGTGTGTGTGTGTGTATGCCTAGCAATGGATTAATGTCCAGTCCTGGTCGTATTTGCCCAGCACCCAAAACCTTCTCCCCTGGATGGGCATGGGGAGACCCCCCTCACCCCAAGGAAAACATCACTGAGCTCCTATACAGCTGATACTCTGCTGTATGCATACGTTTGGTCTGTCCCTCCTGTACGATGCATTAAACACCCTAACAGAATTGAATCTTGTAGCTGATGGGTTTATAGCGCTTTGTATAGTGTGGTTTGTAGACGGCGTCCTCCGGAGATCATGCTGCTCGTCTTGTCAGCAGCCACAGTGTGTGTGCACAGACTCTGCTGTTCCACTCCAGACTGTGTTTCACTCTCATTTCCACATTTTAAAGTTTCTGATTTACATTTAAAAAAGCATTTTACCCAGTTTATCTTAATATGTAAAAGTACACAAGATAAACAACAGGATGGAGAGGTTTTGGGTAGAACTGAGCCAATGTGGACCACATTAGAAGAATAAACATACACTGGGGCAGGTGGTCATCATTACCACCATGTGTAGAGTACCTAACACCGCAGACGGCACATGAGCCCTTCAAGAGCACCCCTACTCTGGGTTGCAGGCCTCTTCTACCACCCTTAAACAGCATCCACAACCTGTAAATAAAGGGAACAAATGGAAACAAAAGAGAGGGGGCAACTACCTGGTGTGTGAGTGACTGCACAATTGATGCAGAAGCACAAGGGGGAGCACCTGGTAAGAGAGAAGACTTTAAAGCAGGGACTCTGTGGACCAGCAGTATGACGACTTACTGCACACTGCTCTCCTCCAGCTCCGGCGACCAAGACGTGGACAATTAGGGTGGTGATTCAGCCAACCGTTATTGGATCGACAGTCCATGGAAATGGGGAGTGTGGAAAGGAGGTTGAGAAGAGAGTGCAGGCAGGGTGAAGTGGATGGAGAAAAGTGTCAGGAGTGTTGTGTAAGAAAAGCATTGAAGCTAAAGTGAAAGGAAAGATTTATAAGAGAGAGGTGTGAGAGCAGCCTTGTTGTATGGTTTGGAAACAGTGGCAATGACCAAGAGACAGGAAGCAGAGCTGGAGGTGGCTGAACTTGAGATGTTAACGTTTTCTTTAGATGGGACCAGGATGGACAGGATTAAAAAAGAACCTCAGAGGGACAGCAGAGGTTAAAAAATAGAGGTGAAAAGGTAGAGAGTGCAGACTGAGATGGTTTGGACAAGTCCAGGGAAGGAACAGGGGGTTATATTGGTAGGATGATGGAGCTTCCTGCAAACATGAGACAGAGAAGAATGAAAAGAGGAGATATATGGATGTAGTAAATGAGGATATGCAGAGAGTTGGGCTTAAGGTAGAAGATGCAGAGGACAGGGGGAGATGGGAAGGATCGAGTCGCTGTGGCGACACCTAAAAGTGGAGAAGCAAGACGAAGTTATAATTAGGCCTGTGATACTAAACCCCTAATAATGTACACGGAAATGCGGTGTCGCAACGTCGCGTAATACTTCTCCAGCTTTCTTCTCACCGATAAAATGGGAGTGGTAGCTCAGTGGTTAGGGTGTTGGACTATCAATCAGAAGGTTGGGGGTTCAAATCCCAGGTCCACTGA
>JAOUQT010128700.1:0-19058 GCA_025769995.1 Xyliphius kryptos | reverse complement strand
CGCTCCGGGCACGTGTGCTCACTTCACCAGTGTGTGTATTTGTGTGTGTTTCACTGCACGGATGGGTTAAATGTGGAAGACAAATTCCTCTGTGTGTAAGCACAGTACGCAAAATGAATCACTTTATCACTTTATCCATTACAGGGTTGTGGGGGGTTCCCCCATCGCTGAGCACATACACTATATGGGGGCAATTTAAAAAGGTCAATTCACCTTGAATCTATTTTTTAGACTATGCAAGAAAACCCAGGTGGACACAAGGAGAACATGGAAACCCCCTGACCATCTAGGGGAAAGCTCCCACATGCCCATGTATCCTTTATAGTGTCTGAAGGGTTTTGCCAATAAAAAATGGTGGCACAGTAGTGTAGTGGTTATCAGCCCTGGCAATTTAGGTTCAAATCCTGATCTCAGTGGAGTTTCTCCCTGTGTGTTGTCTTTGGGTTCTCCAGTCCAAAAACATGGATTCAGATGAACTAGCTGCTCTAAAATGATCCTATATAAATTGCCCCCATACAGTGTGTGTCTGTCCAGCTCCCGGAACATTCTTCTCTGGATGAGCATGGGGAACTCCCCACAATCCTAGTGGAGTATTAAGTGGAAAATAATATGATGAGATGAAATAAGAAACTTCTGTTTAGAAAAAGAAGTCCCTTTTCCTAATGATCAGTATAACAGTTTTGGGGTTAACAAAATTAAATAGCTATAACTAATAATCAGTTACTGAACATGATTCATTAAGGTTGAACCTACTAATACAATGCTGCTGAAAAGGGTTTGGCTGTTTTAAATGAGTAATCAATTTCGTATGAATCAGTTATTTCCAGGAGTATAACTCTTTTAACAACAATAATATATTGCCTTAAATTAAACATCGTTTTGATAAATGTTATAAATACTTATGTTAAGCCACATATACTGTATATAACCATGTTTTTCTTCACTGTTTTTATTTCTGCTGATTCTCTTAGCACTAGCACTACAGCTACATTTCCCTCCGTCACACCTGGATCACCAGCCCAGCTGTGAGGTTCTATGGGAACTTTAAGGAGTGCTGGGAGGAGACAGACTGCAGGTTTCCATGTCCTTCTGTTACCAATTCTGGCCCAGTGTGCAGTCAAACATGGACAAGCATACATTTGGTTTGTGACATGCTAGAATTTGCCACTTTAAAGCGTAATAATCTCAGAATCATTCCAAACTTTTGCATGCTAGTGTGATGACACATCAGATTAGCATACGAAAGGGTTACATAAATGGAAAGCAATATTGCGTCCTTATTGGCTACCTAAATTGGCTAAACTAGGATAGCACAAAAGATTGAACGTTTTAAGAGTTTATGAATCAGTTAATCAAATGAAAAAAAAATTGTTCAAAATATATGGAGCAAAATACAGAAAAGAAAAATCATAATTAGGAAATTCTGTTTTTTTAATGGTGAAAAAGAGGAGTAGTGTTTAGCATGTACATCTCTTACTACTGAAGATCCAGGTTCCAATCCAGATCTGGGTGGAGAGTTCATGTTCTCCCTGTATATTTGGGTTTTCTCCTGACGCTTCATTCATTCATTATCTTCCGCTTATTCCTTTATGAGGGTCGCGGGGGGTTCCCAATCCAGGGGAGAACGTCTCGGGCACCAATACATCACTGGGTACACACTCACACACAGACACGCACGCACACACACACACACACACGCACGCACGCACGCACGCACGCACGCACGCACGCACACACGCGCACACGCGCACACACGCACGCACACACGCACACACACACACACACACACACACACACACACACACACACACACACACACACACACACACACACACACACACACACAATACAGGACAATTTAGAGCATTCAATTTACCTGGAATCCATGTTTTTGGACTGTGGGAAGAAACCGGAGAACCCAGAGGAAACCCACACAGACACGGTGAGAACATGGAAACTTCACCCAGATTGGGATTCCAACCGGGAATCCTCAGCACTGCGTATGTGCTAACCACTAAGCCACCGTTCCTGGCGCGCCAGTTTTCTCCTATAGTTCAAAAACATGGATTCAAGGTTAATTGTGAAAGGGAGTGGTAGCTCAGTGGTTAGGGTGTTGGACCATCAATATGAGGGTTGAGGGTTTAAATCCCAGGTCCACTGAAATTACCAATGTGGGCCCTTGAGCAAGGCCCTCAATCCTCATTGCTCCACGGATTCTGTATGTAACCCTGTGTTCTGACCCCAATTAAAATTGGGATATTTGTAAGTTGCTTTGGATAAAAGTGTCTGCTAAATGACCAAATGTAAATGGGATTGTCTGCTCCAAATTGCCCCTATATTGTGTGTGTGTTTGTCTGAGTAATTGATTGGCCTCTTGTCCTTGGCGAGTTTGCACAGTGTCCGAAACATTCTCCCCTGGATGGGCCTAGGGAACGCGCCCAGTCCCTACTAGAGGACTAAATGGAAGATAATGATGAGTATTTTTAAAATTGAATACAAGTTATGTCTGTCAAACTTTGTGACTCAATTTGGGAAAGGCCCATTTCTGTTCCAGTGCACAAAAAAGGCCCATAAAGACATAACTTTGATTTAAGTTTGATTTGAAAGAACTTGTCTACAAAAACCTTAAATCTACAAAACCTTCATAAACCTAATTAACACCTTAGGGATAAATTAGAACAGAGATTGAGAGCCAGCACCTGTCATCCAACATCATTGTATGACCTCAAAAAGACTCATCTGGATGAATGGTTTAAAATCCCACAGGCACACTTAAAAATCTTATAGAAAGCCATTTCAGATAATATAATGCAGTTATCGCTGTGGAGGTGCTAGATTAGAATGGGATGTCATAAATGAACCTGTAAGTATAATGTGCAGGTGTCCAAATATATTTGTCCATAAGGATTTAACAGCAGTTTGTCTAATACAACACCGTGAAGCTGCCTTTATATTATTGGATTACAGTACAGCATCACAAAGCAACTTTACAGAGTAATGAACCAAAGCGGAAGCAACAGTGGCAAGGAAAAACTGTTATGTTGGTTTTACATGCTTGTATACATTATTTTTTCTGTTTATATACAGTACTATACTGAAATACATTTCTGCCCTTGACCCTGTGTCTGTGTCCTTCCACAGACAGGACAGATGTTTCTTTACAGGAGGCAAAAATCCAAACCCAAAATCAACAAGTGACTGAGACTTTGTTTGTAAGCCAACCAAATAATGTGTGTATGAATCTCAAAGAAAGGGCAGAAAGGTTATCCCAAAGCACAGAAGTCTTACTTTATCTCTACCCTGCTGTGATTATTTTAGGGAGTAAAAGAAAACATGAACCTTGCATAAAAAAAAAAAAAATTAAAACTTTATCTTAACCATTCTGTCAATCAAACTTATAGTTGTGCTTTTCATTTTTATTTTGTGGCATGGTCCTGCAAAAATTTCTGTTTCGATATGCATATTTTAACTAAGTAGCCAATGAAGACCTTGCGCAGGAAATGGGGGTATGAAAAACAGAACATTTGTAATTACAGTGTGTTAAAACGTAGGACCAAACATTTTTAATCAACTACAAATTCTCCACATGGGCTTAGTGGTTAACACGTTCGCCTCTCAGGGCTGGGAGTTCCCGGTTCGAATCCCTAGCTGGGTGGAATTTCCATGTCCATACCATGTCCGCGTGGGTTTTCTCCAGGTTCTCCAGTTTCCTCCCACAGTCCAAAAACATGGATTTCAGGTAAATTGGCTGCTCCAAATTGCCCTGTCTAGTGTGTGTTTGTGTGTGTGGATGTGTGAGAGTGTGCCCAGCGATAGATTGGTGCCTTGTCCTGGGTGTATCTGCCCAGCACCCGAGATGATCTCCCCTGAATGGGCATGGAGAACCCCACCGTGACCCTAGTAGAGGAATAAGCGGAAGATGATGGATGGAAATTTTCCACATGACAGCAAATGTGTTTTTAATAACTATTCAATACCAACACATTTATTAATGTTTTTTAGCAGACTACCAATATTCTACAGGGAACAAAAATGTATTTGACCAATGACTGTGTAGGTACATCCCAAAAATATATAAAAAATCTGTGCGAACTCTACATGAGTTTAATACATTTAAACACTAATTGCATGATCACGCTGCTTTTAATGCAAACAGTGATGTTGTGATGAATTCATTTGAAGTCATTTATTGACTTTTAAATCTGCGTTCATGTATTTTAAAAGACCTTGTGATGATTCTAATGGATATTATTGATGAAAACAGACATCATCTCATTATCTACCCCTTAATTCTGTAATAGGATCACAGGGTGGTTACCCATGCCCATCCAGAAGAGAACGTTTGGGAGTGGTACAGAGCTGAAATGCCTATGACAGGGAGCCAATCCATCGCTAGGCACACACTCACACAAACATACACTATATAGAGGCAATTTAAAAAGTCAATTAACCCTGAATCCCAGATCGGGATTTGTACCTGGATCCACAGCGCTGAGAGCCGTGCTGTCTGTAGACTCCTATTAAAGAGATTTATCCAAAAAATTACATACAATACAAGTTACATTAAATAATTTGAGATTTCAATTTGGGTCCGTCTTTTGTCTTACATTTTCTAAACAAAGGTGCAGAACCTAAGCCACTATGTTCTGTTTGCTTTGTAGTCTACCTAAAAGAGAGATAATCCTTAACTATAAAAAGAGTGTGTACCTTCCTAACGGTTTTCTGATTCATTTCTTGCTATACCCTAAAATGTGAAATGTAAACATAGCACTCTGAGGAAATAAGGAGTTACTAAAGTTCCCACAGTTCCACACATACCTGTGACACAGTAAGAAGTTCCGCTTAAACATAGCAAGCATAGCTGTGTGTCACCAGATACACTGCATCTTGCTCAAAGCCAGAAGTAATGTCTTAACAAGTAGAGTTTCGGCAGGAACAGATCCCCCATCAACTGCACCTGAGGAAAAGGTGCAGAATAAATCCAAAGTCCATCCAAACTGCTCTGAGAACTGTGTTAAAACCATAACCATTGAGCAATTACTCAGATTGTTTGCTCAATGGCAAAAATGATGTCGATTAAAAGGAAAATGCTTGTGCGATCATGCTGTAATGTGTAGACTGATTCTCCTTTTACATGGTATTTTAATGTCTAATGATAGAAAGTTATTGTGAACTTTACCATTTGCAATGTGGACAAACAGCAATCGCAACATTTCTCATTGCATACCCGCCCATGAAATGCTTGTCTGATCCCGAGTGACACTACAATTATTTTAGAAATCACTTAGTCAAGGTGAACAAGCAGAGGCACCTTACCTACAGACATCCTGCCGCCTCTGGTAAGTCATTCCCAAATTTGTAACCAGTTTTTTGGTTTTCCTGAGGCTTTAACTAATTGTTTGTATAATCAAATGCTGTAAAAATTGTAAAACTGCTTTGAAATGTTACCAATTGGCTGGGCAGGGAGACATATAGCAGCACAGGAGTCCTGAGAAGACAAAACATAGTCGAATATAAATTAGATATTACTGATAAAGAAAGTGGTTAATAAGCTTAGAATAAAATTAGATAGGTTTACCTTTTTTCAATATTTAGAGTCAAGGCATCTACAAGAAGTCTCAATGAAATACCAGAGTCAGTGAAACGCTAGAAATGAATGGATTGAGCACTCTTTCATATGTACAGTGGGTAGAACTTGAGCATATATATATATATATATATATATATATATATATATATAAATAAAGGCAGCTGTTTTAAGAAAAAGGCATGATATTACAATATGGTACATTACTTTACTGCTGCTTCTACATTACTACAATTGATTTTGGATTTACAGGAGTAAATCCAACGAGGTTGTATTTTGCAATGTGGCATTTCACCGAGTGACATTCCCCATTAACTTCCTGTTACATATTTTACAACCCTCTGCATTTTATAAAAAGGCAAATTTATTTCTTGAAACCATAAAACCAAATATGGTGTAGGTTTATAAATCCCTTTTTACCTTTAGTTAAATGCCAAAATGACAAGTTTCCACTGACCAACTACCTTCATTCATTCATTCATTCATTCAGGTTACATGTACATTTAATTATTTAGCAGGTGCTTTTATTCAAAACAACTTACGAATGAAAGGACAACACAAGTCAGTAGTTAGGGTGAAACCAGTTATACAGTAGTATCGTCAAACCTGATTGTTATCCAATCTAGCTTCTATTTTTTTTTTCATAGCAAGTGCTTGTGGAAGAAATGTGTTTTTTGAGATGTTTCTTAAAAACGTTGAGTGACTCAGTCTTTAGGACAATGTTGGGAAGATCCTCTGATGTTGTACACCCTGAATCTGCAGGAATGGGCAGTTTTTGTGACCTGATCAGATTAAAGGTGCTAATTCTGATTTACATTTACATTCAGTTATTTAGCAGACACTTTTATCCAAAGCGACTTACAAGTATCCCAACTTGGTTGGGGTCAGAACACAGGATTGATACAGGACCATGGAGCAATAAGGGTTAAGGGTCTTGCTCAAGAACCCACATTAGTAACGTCAGTGGACCTGGGATTTAAACCCACAACCTTCAGATTGACACCCTAACCACTGATCTACCACTCCCACACAATGATTTAAGACACACAATGTGGTAATGCCTATCACAGTTATCATAGACCAATAGGTGGGGAAACTGTTTACAAGTTCATCACATATTTAGACCTATTGATTATTTATTATCTGAAATTCACATGATTTAAATGATTTACTGTAGGAGGAAGTCCATGCAAACGTAGGAGGAAGATCCCAAAGATTTATGGGATCTGTGATCTCAGAAATTACTGCTGTGAGACAATGGTTCTACTCACTAGGCCTTCATTCCATCCCAGCAACCTAATTATAAAAACTAAATATTAAACTTAGAAAACTGACGCCTTCACAAAATATTATTTGCTTAATAGATTTACTGACTGCCGGCAGGTCGGACAAGCACCCACGTTCTCCATCCATTCTCGATCATTGTCCTGCAGAAATAACCAGGAACTACCTGGAGATTAATCCTATAAATTAAGTTCATTCTGAACCATTGAGAATTTTTAATGACTTGAGCTCTGGCACATGCCCATGCCATGGAACATGTTCTCTGTACCAGCTTGAGTAGACAACAGGCTATTTTTAGAGGTTCATGCAGCAGTAAACTGTGTTAAATATTTCTGTTTCCGTCCATGTGGCTATGTTTAGTATCGTAGCAGACCAGTTTCTTACGCAATGCTATTCGAGGGCTTCAAGTTTGCAGACATACAAGAGCTTCTGGCTCTACCCTACATTCCCTCAAACCTGTCAGTGACTGACATTTTCAGTTTAACATTTTGACAGACATCACAATGGTACACTAGTGCACTCGCCTCACAGGTGAAGGCCACAGGTTTATTAATGAGGCACAGTTGACGTGATCATTTCATTGTGGAATTTATTGGTTTATTGGTTCTCTCATGACAACGTGTTAAACAACTGATTTGTTAAACCATCTTCTAGGCTTTTTAAAGTGTTAGGCTATTTTCTCTTTTAAAATGGACCCTCTTTGAGGGATGCACATCCAAGGGAGAACATCTTGGGCGCTGGGCAGATACACCCAGGACAGTCCGCCAACCTATTGCCGGGCACACTCACTAACACAGCCACACACACACAACCACACACCAAAATTATGTTTTTGGACTGTGGGAGGAAACCGAAGAACCCCGAAAAAAAAAACACTCTTGCTAGCAAATATAATCACGTCACAGGGGCTCCAGCACGCACTCATGCTCACATGTCCAAAGTAACCAAAGTAAGCCACCGTGTTGCCCTTTTTTTTTTTTCAAAACAAAATATGTCACATTTGTTTTCATTGTTGCACTGTAATCGAACTCTGTTTTTCACACAACCCCTCGATCCTCGAACTAATTTTATAAAAATGCACCAAATGTGGTGTAATAGCTCAGTAGGGTGTTGAGCTATTACTCTAAAGGTTGTGGGTTATAATCACAGGTTCGTTACCTGTGCTGACATTACCTGTGTGGGTCCTCAATCAAGACCCTTAACCCTCATTGCTCCAAAGATGCCATTTCATATTCAAACCTGTTTCGATTTACATTATACAAATTAAAATGTATTTTAATATTTTCCTTTAAATTGTAAATATTTTAAGGTAGAGTTAGATAGAATTAGTGTTAAGAATAAAATACGGCACAAAATATCAGAGAGTCATTTGTATGTTTGAGGATATGAAACTTAATGTCACATTGTATTAATTTAAATTTGATTGATGAAATAATTAATAATATAGGTTTGTATGATGATTTACTAAATTATTAAGGGTAATAAGGCTTGAAGTTTAAAACTAAGAAATAAATGTTTAGTTTACAAACAGAATCTAAATACGTGCAGCATATACAGCTAAAACTTAAATAATTAGTTACTGTATTTTAAATTTTGCATCAAAAATGTAGCTTAGGCAAAATAAATTAAAGGCAGTGATTGCTTTTGCTTTTGTTGCATCTCATTTTACCAGGACAATAAGGTTTCATTCAAATTAATGTTCACAAAGTAAAAGGGCATATATTGGGACTTGCACGGACCTAAAATTTTTGGTAAAAGCAGTTCAAATCTACATAATAGAAGTTTGATGCCTTGATTAACCTACTTAGCAAGCTTTACAAGTAATTAGTTTAAAAGTTTATTATAGAAAAAAAAATCTTGCAAATTAAAGACTTTGGAAGAAATACATTTATTCGGATTTAGCTAACAAAAAGCGTATTTTGTATGCAGTTCAACACTATATTTATTTAGATTTTTCCTGTCAATTATTTGTGCTGTTATAGCTACTTTTTATTCACTTAAAAAAAATCTCTCACTTTCGTATGATCTTTTTAAAATCTTTGCCACTTTTCTTAACTTAAATAACTCTTGATTTCATAGATAACTTTGTTTAACAAAAAATAATAATTTTACACTTTGAGACACAAATTCTGTGTTTTATTGGGCATTTTAAGTATTATTATTTATAGCCTCTGATAAAGCTGGTAAAGACTGCTAACATGCAAATTAAAAAATGCTATGCTACACTATGTTATGAATAACTAGCAACAATGTGTATAGCTAACTGCACTTCACATTCATGTCTGAAAAGGGGATCGATACAACATTTTAGGAAAATACACCTATTTTGAAAGAGATTAATGTGCCTTTGCAAAAGCAATATGTGACTTAAATCTATTCCAGAAGAACATAAATACAATTAACATAATAGCATAAACATATATCATTTTATTATTATTTCCTTCTACCCCATTTTTGAAAAGGCTGTCTATAATATTTTGGAGTTTGTCGGTTAAAACCTGTTTATACAGAAGGTCAGACATTCATTTTGAACAAGATTGTGTGGCTTGCAATTTCAATTTCAGCTCATCTCAAAAGTGTTTAATATGGTTAAGGTAAGGCTTTTGCAAGGCTGTTCAATTCTTTCCCACCAAACTCAGTTAAACCGTGACTCCATAGACCATGTTTTATGCACTGGGGCACGTTCCCATAAAATTCCTAAAACTGTCTATAGTGCATAGTTATGTCCTTAAGTTTACATAACTGTGACAATGGGGCTGAGTGAATGACTAAGAGGTGTGACCAAATGTTTTGCCTATATAGTGTAGTATAAAACTGCAATGAGGTTTTAAAAAAAGCAAGGTATTCAAAGTCTGACAGTCACACTGACAGGTATAAATGGAACTACAGTAGTATGATTCCATTTAGGTCACTTTCATCTGCAATAATTAATTTGATATTCTGTTACTAGGGGTTGAACTCTGTTAATGCTTATAGGTACATATTCATTGTTTCTAAGGTAATTCATATGATGCATGTGAAGGTAAACTATGTAAACAGTGAACATAAAACTATGGTTAGCTGTATGTCCAACTCTCAGCGCTGGGGATCCAGGTTTGAAACTGGGGTTTCTATGTTCTGTGTCTGTGTGGGTTTTCTTCAGGTGTTCTGGTTCCCTCCCATAATCCAAACAAAGATTTTTAGCTGCTTTAAATTACCTCTATTTAAATTGCCCCTATAAAGTTTGTGTGTTTGATTGAGTCTGTGTGTGCCAAGTGATGGATTTCTATCCTGCCATGGGTGGGCATAAAAAAATCCTGTGCCCCTAGTATAGGATTCAGCGGTCAAAATAATATAATGAGATCTTATATGCCACTATAATTATCCAATTCACACCCAATGATTTAATGGAAACAAGCCATCATCATTCAGACTTTTTGAGAGCCGGTTCATTCTCAGCGCAGCAGTGTCTCAGTCACACAGTCACTGATGACTACAACAACTAAAATTATCCAGACAACAAATGTTCTGTTTTTAGAATCAACCCACGTATGAATGGATGTATGAAAATCAACCAAAGTGCACTTGGAAAATGATGAGCTGTGGTTTCTGTACACCTACCTACAAGCTGTACCAACAAAGGTGTGGCTAATAAAGTGACTACGGACAAAGTAGTAAAACCTTGCTGCACCTAATTCACTCGCCCAAGAAATAAACACAAAAATATGCAACCGTCACGTCTGTCAACCTTGTGATGTAAATCGACAGACTAATGGATATGCGTCACTTGTAAAGTATGAAAGGGAGAAAGTGTCACATGGTCCATCGTAGTTGTTTTATCATAATCTATGATTTACCTTTAAAGATTAAGAGCTTTTTTTCCATTATGACACAATGTTCACAAACTATAACACAAATAAGCTACACAGACCAAACTCTCTACGCAGTGGGTGGATCGTCTTTAAATACTACGCACATTCCCTACTTGAACACAGAGTGCTCTAGATAAGTCATAGGTCGAAAATCATAGGAAACTAAAGTTAGATATTGAACTGAACTTTTGGAGCAAAGCTGAAACAACCTTAATAACCTTTATATAACGGGTAGTTTCGGTCCTTAAATGTGATTGGCTGAGCCACTTGTCTAGCCGTGACATTATTCACAATGACCCACACCTCTGACCGCTTCACATTCGCATAAATGCGTATAATAATACGTCTTTCCCATTGTTTATTCACAATAATACACACCCTCTTGTGCCTGATTGCTTTAATAATTCCCATTTTAAAAGTCCAAAAACAACATTAACAGTTGATGTGAACATAAAAAAAGACAATGTATAAATCCTGCAATTGCTGACTTAATATCCTCAAATATGGCTTATACCCTAAAAACTTTATTCATTCATTCATTCATTCATTATCTTCTGCTTAATCTTCTACGAGGGTCGTGGAGGGCTGCCCATGCCCATCCAGGGGAGAACGTCTCGTGCACTGGGCTGATACACGCAGGACAGGGTGCCAACATATCGCTGGGCACACTCGCTCACACAAACACACAATATGGGGCAATTAATAGCATTCAATATACCTTGAATCCATGTTTTTTGACTGTGGGAGGAAACCGGAGAACCTGAAGGAAACCTACATGGACACGGGGAGAACATGAAAACTCCACCCAGATTTGGAAATCGAAGCAGTATTCCCCAGCGCTTAAGGGTGAACATGCTAACCACTAAGCCACTGTGCCGTCCCCAAAAACACTGAAAATGTTGTAAGATTATAAATACTATTAAATAATATTTTTTTAAAATCACTTTAGATTATTCAGAGCACATCTTCACTAAAGATTAGATGATAAGGACCTTTGATAAAAGAAATAATAATAACAACTTATTCACATTACCTTTTGTTGATCTCGCGGACTCTGGTTTACAGGACAATCTCTGCTCCCTCTTTCCTTCACTCTATTTTCCAAAGATACACGCCAACTCGTTCACTGCGCTCTCAATTCATATCGTTTAAACCCATCTCTTCCAGAAGCACTATAAAAAAAAAAATAAAAAAAAATAAAATGTCATGGTCGGGTAAATGTAGGCATGAAAACAAGACCAGCTAATGATCAGGTTTGATGATACTGCAGTGTAGCTGGTTCCTCCTTAACTACGGGGTTGTGTTGTTCTCTCATTTGTAAATCGCTTTGAACAAAAGCATCTGCTGAATAATAAAATGTAAATATACTTGGTTTTGATGGAAAGAACATTGTTGGATTTCGAACATATCCAACGGTCCCCAGACCTGCAAGGTTTTCACCAGCATTTATTAAATGAAGTGAATCATTTTAATTGTGAGTTTAATACACAGGATTATTAAATGAACACTCAAATATAAACATGCATACTCTCTATTTAACCATTTTCCCACTGGTAGCACTTCCCATCTACTTACAAAAGTCCTGTATTAAATCTTGGTCCGCACTACATCACATTTACATTTGGTCAATAAGTTGATTCCTTTTTTTTTTTTTTTTTTTTCTTTAACATTTATTTTAATTGGTGTTGCAACACAGGGTTGATACAGTAGCCCTGGAGCAATGAGGGTTAAGGGCCTTGATCAAGGACCCACATTGGTAACTTCAGTGGATCTGGGATTTAAACCCTCAACCCTTTTGCCACTGTCACTAGTGGTGAACAAAATTAACCTTTAAGGCAAGTCATTGGCATTTTAAAAGATTTATTACAAAGTATTTAAAGAATATTTAGATTTTGGCAACAGGGCTCTGTTATGGCAAGTGAAACAGGGCACTGAGCAAAGTTCTGAGATATGGGATGGGTATTTATATATCCTTTAGGAATATTTATCTAAAGCCACGTTCCATAAGTTACATATTCTGTGCCAATATTTAGGCCAAACATTAAACCCTCTTTGAGATCAACTGGAACACCAATTTTGAACCAGAACTGTTATTATTGCAAAATCTTTAAAGACACTGAAGTTATAGGTAGTTAGAGGTTATAGAAGCAACTTAATGTTAAAGCCCATGGTGATGATGTTGTCCTTGATATAACCAGTAAGATGCTAAATCTGACCTGAATTTAATTTTTTTTAACGAACGATTTCTTTCTTTTCTCTGACTTTGTTTTTAGGTGGAACGGGTGAACTATAAAACCTCTACAGAGCAATTATGACTGGTAAGAACACAGACTCATAACTATTAGTATAGAACACGGAGCTCATATCTACTATATCAGCTGTGAGTTTTAATTAATACAACAGTCATTAAGAGTCTTTAAAATGCTTTTCAGAACAACATTTCTCAATCCTGAGTTTGATGCTGAAATGTTTTGTTTTGTGACTGACAGAGAAAAAGGTCAAGGCAAGCTAATGTAGCTCTGCAAACAAAGGAATAATTAGGCCTTTTGTCACTGTGATATTTTTTAGATCATGGCGAGCCCTGCACTGAGGCAGATGCCGCATTTTGCATGAACGGAGGAAAATGCTTTACAATTCCCTTTATGTCCACGCTCAACTGTGTGTAAGTGCTGAAATACATTTCTATATTATTTCAGATTTTGGGGTTTGCTTTAGAATATCTTGATATCAGTGGGCGGCAAGGTGGCTTAGTGGTTAGCAGGTTCGTCTCTCAGCAATAAGGATTCCCGCTTTGAATCCTAATCTGGGTGGAGTTTCCATGTTCTCCCCGAGTCTGCGTAGGTTTCCTCCGGGTTCACTGGTTTCTTTCCACAGTCCAAAAACAGGGGTTCAAGGTAAATTGACTGCCTTAAATTGCCCCCATATAGTCTGTGTGTTTGTGTGTGCATGTGTGTGACTGAATGTGTGCCCAGCGATAGATTGGTGCCCTGTCCTGGTGTATTTGCCCAGCGCTCGAAACATTCTACCCTTGATGGAAATGGGACCCCCACTCCGACCCAAGTAGAGGATTGGAAGATAATGAATGAATGGAAGATACTGGAACGTGGAAGATATGCTTTTTTAACTTCATTGTCATAGGTGTATAAAATTAAGCACATCTGTTGGTCAGGAGCATCACAGAACAGGTATAATTTGGGTTGTGTATTGTTTATTGTCAGTTCTGCAGTGACACTGATGCGGTGAGGGGGTTTTAGGGCTGCCATGCTGCTGTAGTTTCATTTAAACACCACAGTGACACTGCTGGGAAAGGAATAATGCACCAACAAAATAATATCTGCTCTTTGGGGGTACTATTGGGGTCCTGATTATTAGAGGACAGTAAAGGGGACTAACATGGTATGTACTATAGTCCACCAACAAATGGACTACAGTCTGTAATTGTAGAACTACACAGTCCATCTTTATGGTAAGTGGAACTGATATCATGGACAATAAGAGCAAATCTTTTTGACAGATACAGTATGTAATTGAGCTTCGGATAAAAATATGTTCTATTAAGATTTCAAGAAAACAACAATTTTCTCTAATTCTGAATAAACATTTTTTGTCGACAGGCACTAATTTTCCCTAAATGTTTGTGCACAAACATTTAAATTAAGCACACTTATGTAAGTTAAATGTCACCGCTTATCAAATAGTTAGTGTATTAAATCTGAATGTACTTAAAATTTTATTACTGGCATCCTTTGGAAGGACTTGAATTCTTTATGGCATGCATCTGACAAAGTACTGAATGTGACTACATCAGATAATTGCTGGTCATTTGTCTTCTGCACATTCTTGATACAAATCTTCTAATTTTCTCCACAGCAGAATTATGAATTAGGCGATGAGGATCTTGAAATGTTTGAAAGGACACTGAATTATTATTACTGAATTAGCTGCAAAACCAGTTTTTCATATACGCTGAAAACATTCGAATTTAGGATTAACAAATGTATGTAATGAAATTTCGAGCTTCAGATTTTATTTCCAGATTTTTACTCCTGATTAGCATAATAATCAGTATACAACACAAAACATTATCAGTCAGATAAACAAATTCTCAGTGGAGAAAATAAAATTTCTAACAGAGAAAAAATAGGACAAAAATCACTATTCTTTTTGATATCTGTCCACTTGCAATAAGTTGTGTTCTAACTCGACTTTCGAATGTACGTTGCAAGCTTAATTGAGTTACAGGCTGGTAACTCACTTGGTAAGTCTGTAATCACTTGCCCTACTTGTTTGACTTGGTATTTGGATTTGGATCATTGATTTGCCACATGATTTATACCTTGGGCATGTTCGCCTCTTAGTGCTGTTGATCCAGGTTTCAAATCCCAATTTAGATGGAGTTTCCATTTTCTACTATGTTGGTTTCCACATGACTGTTCAACCACTCGCAGCTCCAACACCTTTGTAAAATTAGGAGATCTCCACAGCGTTGCTAAAACTCTTCTTTATGTAAATAATTGGATGTGTTCTTTCTGGAATGAACCTGGTATGGAAGCTGCAACTCAATAGACAAACAGAACCTTCTACCCCCAGATCATACTTAATTCACAATAAACACCAACCATTCAATTATTCCACAAATCACCTCCATATACACATTTTCACTTTAAACTTATCTGCTTACTTGATAGGCACTTAATTCATATGCACATCATACTGTTTACATTTAATTAAATTTACTTATGTTTTTTTTGTATGTAAATAATGTAAAATCTTAATTGATTATTAATTCATTCATTCATTAGCTTCCGCTTAATCCTCAACTATGGTTGTGGGGGGGATTTCCCATGCCCATCCAGGGGAAAATGTTACATGGGGTCGCTCACCCACTCACTCATACAAACACACATTATATGGGATAATTTAGAGAATTTAATTTACCTGGAAACCATGTTTTTGGACTGTGGTAGGAAACTGAAAAAACCTGGAGGAAACTCACGAGGACACGGAAAGAACATGGACACTCCAACAAGATCAGGATTCGAACCGGGAATCCCCAGCGCTTAGAGGCGAACGTGCTAACCACTAAACTGTGCCACCCCTTCATCGATAGTTTTTAAAGCAAATTGTAATTTGATCATTTTAATTTTGTTCTCCTCACGACGTGCTGTACGGAATAATCACTGTATGGAATAATCACTTCCACATTTCACTGTATTAAGTGGAAGATAATGGATGAATAAATACCCTTAATTATTTTGATTATATTTTCCATTGAAATGTATATTTGGAAAAAAAAAATCTTCCTCCACACTTATACTTTTTATAATGTTGAAAAGTGTTTATTTCGGGCCATAAATCCATAAAACGATCCTCAAAGCCAAACTTTTTAATGAAATCTAAACAGTTTTCATCTTGTGGTACTGTATTTTTACTCTTTGTGCCTTTAAATGGTAGGTTGGTAGGATTTTTTTTTTTTGGTTCCTGGTGATAACAAGGACTGGTGTTTTTCTTTACAGCTCTCAAAAATGTTTTTTGTCATCAGATGTTTGCATTTTCATTGGCTGGGCATTTGGGCTGACCTCTGTTGTTTAGTACCACAGGAGGTTTTTTCCACATTTCAAATCGTCGCCTTAGATATGCCAAACGTTTGTAAAATACCGTTCTTCTATTTTCCTTCTTTTCTTGGTTTAAATATGGCTTGTTTTTTTCCCTACAGACAGCATCGCTCCTCGTGTTGGTTTATCCTTTTGACAAGAAACATGAAATCCAAGGCTGAATCGAAGTGTAGACTTTCACAGCTTGTTTAAACTCTCGGTCTATAAGAAAACCAAGAGAGAAAACAAGAAACACCTGTCAGTTCCATGTTCCAATATTCTGCCTACCTACAAAACAATGGTCTAAAACAGTGTGTGTTCTTTGTTGTTAAACACATCTAGACATAAATAAGGGGAAAAAACTTTCTTTTAACATTCATCTTCAGATCTGAGACCAAAATGTTTTCAGTGTACAGCTTGAACTAATGAGTTGACCTCGCTCTTTCAATTCTTTTGCTTTTGACTGAAGTCAGTAGCCCCGTTTTACAGATGCTTGTTTATTGCAGGAGTATTGTGTCATTGTTCTGCCTCTTTGTTTTGTGTTAAAAGGTACAAAGGAAGAATTGGTGATAGGGCATTGTTGCTCTACCTTTAAGTCGACAGCAGAGGTAGTCACAAAGTCAACTCGACATCTGTATGAAAAGGAAAGCCTCTGTTGTGTTACTCATCACACCCCATGGTCACGCATATAATTCAGGAATGCCAGCACACAACAAATGAAATGACTTTATGCCCCTTTTTTTGGCATCGCACAGAAAAACAGGCAGCATGGTGAAAGGTCTTTATGGTCTAAATGTGCAGTCTTTAACATTTAACACCTGTCAGTACTTTTAATTAAAATTTTAATAAACATAAGTCAGCTATAAATTTAAGTTCTTGTTTTTCTTCGAAAGAATGAACTTTTATTTGGTTTGTATTGAATATACTATATTGTATTCTCCTCGTCTCCAATGTTTCCATATAATTTCATTACTGCTCTTTGGAACTTTACTGTTTTTCAGGCTACTCTAGCATTCTTTCTTACAAGATTTACCAAGTTGATCTGATTCTCATTCAGCCGCACTGCCTGCTTGCTACATAATCAATCTTTGTTCATTTTAAATCATTAATTTAAGTTGCTTATCCTAAACATGGAGATGCTGGTCATAAAAATAGAATATTATGAAAAAAAAAAACATTTAGCAAATCCATTCAAAAAGTGAAACTTGTTTTTTAGATCACACAGATTATATATTACAAAAGACAACCACTGACACCTTGCATAAGGACGGCAAGACACAAAAGGTCATTGTTAACAAGGCTGGATGTTCACAGTGCATATTAATAGAGAGTTGAAGGGACAGAAAAGATGTAATCAAAAAAGCACACCCTGGAGAGGATTGTGAAATAAAAAAGATTTAAAAACGTGGGGGAGATTCACAAAGAGTGGACTGCAGCTTGAGTCAATGCTTCAAGAACCACCACACACAGACGTATCTGAGACATGGGTTCCAGCTGTCACTTTCCTTGTGTCAAGCCACTCTTGAACAAGAGACAGCGTTGAAAGCATCTTGTCTGGGCTAAAGACAGAAAGGGCTGGACTGCTGCAAAGTGGTCTGAAGTTATGTTTTTTGATGAAAGTAAAACTTGCATTTCCTTTGAAACTTAAGGTCCCAGAGTCTGGAGGAAGAGAGGAGAGGCACAAAATCTACATTGCTTGAGGTTCAGTGCACAGTTTACAGTCAGTGATAGTCTGGGGTGCCAATGTCATTGCTGGTGTTGGTCCATTGTGTTTTCTGATATCCAAAGTAAATGCAGCTGTCTACCAGGAAGTTTTAGATTAATTCAGGCTTCCTGCTGCTGACTAACATTATGGAGATGCAAATTTCATTTTCCAACAGGACTTGGCACCTGCCTACAGTGCCAAAGCTACCAGTACCTGGTTTAAGGACCATAGTATCCCTGTCCTCAATTAGCCATCAACCTCGCCTGACCTTAACACCATAGAAAATTTATGAGATATTGTGAAGAGGAAGATGCAATAAACCAACAATTCAGAAAAGCAACCTGGGCTCTCATAACCCCTGCACAGTGCCACAGACTGATGGACTTCATGCCACGCCGCATTGCAGCATTAATCCAGGCCAAAGGAGCCCCAACCAAATATTGAATGCTGTACATGCTTATACTTTTCATCTTTATACTTTTTAGTTGGCCAACATCTCTAAATATTCCTTTTTTGTATTGTTATTAAGTAATATTCAAATCCTCTTAGATAAATAAATTGGGGTTTTAATTGTCAGGTATAATCATTAAAATTATAAGAAATAAAAATTTGAGTTATATCACTCTGTGTGTAGATTTCTTGTTTCAATGGAATTACTGAAATCAACTTTTTCATTATATTGTGATTTGATAACCAGCACAGGTATATATAACCATGAGGGAGGCCACAGTATATTCCACAACTCATTAGAACATAAAGAACTTTAATTGCCTGCCTATGACTCCCCACACCTTTCTTTTTGTAAGGTGGCACTTTTCTTTATACTGTATATATACTGCTCAAAAAAATAAAGGGAACACTAAAATAACACATCCTCAATCTCAATGAATAAAATATTTCAGTTAAAAATCTTTATGTAGTAGATAGTGGTATGCATTGAGAACAAAATAACATTAAATTATCAAAATGTAAATCAAATGTATTATCCCATGGAGGTCTGGATTTGGAATCATACTCAAAATCAAAGTGGAAAATCA
>JAOUQT010128604.1:0-19060 GCA_025769995.1 Xyliphius kryptos | reverse complement strand
ACCCAGATAGGGATTCGAACCGGGAATCCCCAGCGCTGAGAGGCGAATGTGCTAACCACTAAGCCACCGTGCCGCCGGTTGGCATCCATTAAATATATAAATATGTCTGGGATCCATAATGTTGGACTTATCCACCCAGCTGGACTAATTGAAGACAGTCTTGTCGCAGAAAAAATTTGTATCAGTACAAATGCAAAAAAAAAATAATTAACCAATACTTGTTTGACAACTTCATATTTGTCTTTGGATCTGCAGATGGAAGTCAGACTTTTATCTTATTGCATATCCAGGTTTGTTTTAAGAACCTCAATGAATGTAGAAATTCATTAATTCATTCATTCATTATCTTCCGCTTATTCCTTAATAAGGGTCGTGAGGACAGGGCGCCAATACATCGCTGGATGAATGTAGAAATGTTGAAGAAAAAACCCCCCAGTGGTATGAAATGTAGAAAGAAGTCCAGATGAGGCAAAAAAAAGTCAGTTTAAAAAATGTACAATGTACAAAAAAAAATGTACAAAAATGTAATATAAAGTGATCAATAATGATTTGTGATATATTTACATAAAAAAACCACCAGATAATCAGTATACGTGCACCCACATGGAATAAGAAAATTCACATTAAAATAACTGCTTAAAAGTATATATTTTTTAATGTACAGAAATATTTAATACTACTTTTTAGACAAAATCTTTATGTTATTTGTTACTGTATAAAATGTAGAAATGTAGAAAGTACAGAGTACATGTTTTTAAACAAAGACAGTCATGCACTTTTATGAGGCCATTACATAAACGCCTGACTATTTCTGCTGAAATAATCTTTCGATTAAAAATTTGACTAGTTCATAGAAACCCACCAACCTAAATTTAAATAAAAACCCAAGTGTCACAAATCGTAAACCAAGGTATAAAATCATCCACCGTGTACATTGTACCACACACATATGGCAGAAGCAATCATCTTTTACTTAATGTTTGATGTTCATTAGTTTTGGTCTGTATAAAAATGTCATTAATTTAATGAAATTCCAGTACATAATAAATCCTTGGAATATTTGACAGGACTAAAATACATGTGAGCAATCTTAGATCATTTACTTAGGGCTGGTATAGGACTTCAGAGCAGCATTATCCTTCCAATAACCTTCACTTAATTATATTGCCTGTAAAAATCCCTAATGGAGCTTACAGACATCTCTCCCAACTCTCCACATCCAGCCTCCCTCAGTCACTACCATAAATCTTTTTAACTATTTATCCATCCATTTATACTTTTTCTAAACACAGTTACTTTCCTAGTCATCTTGTAAAAAGCAAGATGACTAGGAAAGTCATCTTGCTTAACAGAAACACCTTCTGATAAATCAGACCTACAACCCCTGGCAAACATTATGGAATCACCACACTTGGAGGACGTGTTTTCAATTGTTTCATTTAAAAAAAAAATCACAATGAGACTGGTCACAAATTCTTAACCTCGAGAAACTCATATTGTGGCATTCCATGGTGAAGCAGAGACTATGACACGGTTGCCATCACGGACAGATGATCTTTTATAAACACATCCTCAGGAAACACTAAACATTTTCCAATACTCTCCTCTAAAGACGCACACTTGCCCTAATCCTTTAAATATCCTGCAGGCGCAGGATATTTCCAGGATATGCTTGGACCGCAAACTAGCATGAAACCATCCTAACTCCGCCCTTTTTACCCTACCATAACTTTTAAAATGGCAGATACCACACGGTAGCCACTATATATTTTTTCTTTACTAATTAAAAAAATAGTTGATAAAAACAACTGACTAAAACAATTATATTAATTTTTCATGGTTTCCTAATGCCAGGAGGTTAGAATTTTGAAAAAATTGTCTCATATCTCAAGTTTTTTTTTCTTCCCAAACTTAAACAATTGAAAGAACAGCCTTTAAGTGTGGCAAATTTTTGCCGGGGGTTGTGTTAGATCACATTCACTTTGTACTTTTACAGCGTCACGTTACATATCCAACATGTTGCATATCCAACCTATGGGTTGTTTGAATGATAATAATCCTTTCCTTTTGTGAGAAGTGGACTTAATAGAAGTATGAACTGTTAGGTACGTGTGGGAGAGAGAGAGAGATGGACACTAAATAATTGTTGTCTGTATATGTGGTGTGTAACGTCATTGTTCAAATTATAACATTGAAAAACACACCAGTTAGAAATCTGTGTGACAAACATGATGGTAAAAATAACTAAATTTTAAGTTCAGGTCTTGCTTGTGGTCTGTTTTAACTTTCTAAGATCTGTCATAAGATTTGATCTTGAAACAAGATCAAATACAGCTTTGACAGTGTTCTGATCTCTGTCAATACAGGATTTGTCTGAGTGTGAGGGAAAAAGTAAGGTTAAAATGTCTTGGTATAATGCCAAATATCCTGCATGGGGGCGGGGGTGTTGGAGTAGAGACCATAGAACATACTAGCATTGAAGTAAAAATGTTCCTGTTTAAAGATGTGAGAAATTATTTTAATTATGTAATGCTTCTTTTATTTTTTAATTTTGGCAGTTGGCGCTTTTGGTTAGGAAACCAGCCTTGCGACCTAAAGGTCCCTGGTTCCATTTCCGATCCTAATATGTACCATTGCTAAAATATCCTTGGATATGGCACCTACCCCTTAACTGTCAAGGGTGACCACGGCCCTGGAATTGTGTGCTTACTTTACTCAGTGACTGTATATCTGTGTGTTTCATGGCACAAATGAATAAAATCTGGAGGACAAATGCCTCTGTGTGTAATCACAAAGGGGAAAAATAATATTTTATCACTTAGTGTTTGTTGCAAGTAAAAGGAGCTTGTAATTACAAAACATGAACACTGACTTACAAGGAGGGGAGTAGGGTGGAACCAAGATAAAATTGTGTAGCAACAAAGAGGAGGTTTAAAAATTGCCTTATTGTATTAGTTCACATATTATTGTAATATATTTTAGATTTCAAAGGGTTTTCCAAATAAGTCAAATTTTCTCATTATTAAAGTTATTTAAAAAACACCTAAAGGTCATTTTATTAGATCATATAACTTTTCTTATACCTGAACTACCCCACCATTCCAGCCAACATGTCTATGAACTCCCAATTGGCATAATTAATAGCTAATAATCAAACCATTTATTCATCAACTAATTCTACAGTTTAGGGTTATTATGGACTGGTAAAGGTTATCTTATATGAGATAAAGTTTCACCCTGTCCATCCCAGATCCCAGATCATGCATATCCACAACCTTTGTAAGTCACTCTGAGTAAATGCTGGAAATGTAAATTAATTCCATGGAGATTAGGCTCAGATAATCTAGACTATTCAAAACCACTTTAATTTCTTCACTTTAAATATGACACATGATTACTGACATCTCAAGGAGCATAAGATTAGGTCTCCCCAAACTCTTTAAAAGTCTAAAATGTTGTAACTTAATATTGTTTTTCAATGTAAATATAGGGTTAATTTCAAACTTTGGAAAACAAGGGGTGTCCAACTACATATAGCACATCTCTACATGATGACATTCATTAATTAATTAATTCATTCATTCATTATCTTCTGCTTAATCCTCTACGAGGGTCACGGTGGGGTTCCCCATGCCCATCCAGGGGACAATGTTTCGGGCACTGGGCAAATACACCAGGACAGGGTGCCAATCCATCGCTGCGCACACACACTCTATGGGGCAATTTATAGCATTCAATTTACCTTGAACCGATGTTTTTTGGACTGTGGGAGAAAACCGGAAAAAACCCACGCAGACACGGGGAGAACATGGAATCTATTGCTGGGCACACATTCATTCGCACATCAACATACACATCCACACATTATACATGTCAATGTAGAGCATTTAATTTACCTGGAATCCATGTTTTTGGACTGTGGGAGGAAACCAGAGAACCCAGAGAAAACCCACGCAGACACTGGGAGAACATGGAAACTCCACTTAGATCGGGACTCGAACCGGGAATCCCCAGCGAACGTGCTAACCAATAAGTCACCGTGCTGCTCCCTACTTACAAACCGGATTCCAAAAAAGTTGGGAAACAAATTGTGAATAAAAACTGAATGCAATGATGTGGAGATGGCAAATGTCAATATTTTATTCGTAATAGAACATAGATGACGGATCAAAAGTTTAATCTGAGTAAATATAACATTCTAAAAGGAAAAGTATGTTGATTTAAAATTTTACAGTCTCAACAAATCCCCAAAAAAGTTGGGACAGGTAGCAATAAGTGGCTGGAAAAGGAAATTGAGTATATAACTAACAGTCGGAAAACCAATTAACACTAATTATGTCAACTGACATGTTTGGGTATGAAAAGAGCTTCTAAAAGTGTCAGTATCTCTCTGAAGCCAAGGTGGTAAGAGGATCACCAAATACACCATTGTTGCACAGAAAGATGCCAGCAGCAGAATGGTGTTATCCAGCGTAATATAGACTTTTAAGTTATCATCATCAACCATGCATGGCATCATCAAAAGAGTCAGAGAATCTGGAACAGTCACTGTGCGTAAGGGTCAAGGCTGTGAAACTTTACTGGATGCTCTACAGTGCAAAGAGAATGCCATTTCTAAGCAAGCTCCACAAGCTCAGATGTTTGCACTGGGCCAGGGGTCTTTTAAAATAGTGTGTGGCAAAATGGAAGCGTGTTCTGTGGTCAGATGAATCATGATTTAAAGTTCTTTATGGAACACTGGGACACCATGTCATCCAGACCAGAGAGGACAAGGATAACCCAAGTTGTTATTAACGCTCCGTTCAGAAGCCTGCATCACTGATGGTAAGGGTTGCATGAGTGCTCGTGGCATGGGCATCTTGCATGTCTGGAAAGGCACCATTAATGCAGAGAAATGTGTTCATATGCTTCCATCTAGATGTCATCTCTTTCAGGGAGGACCCTGCATTTTTATCAACAAGATAATGCCAGACCACATTCTGCAGCAATCACATCATGGCAACGTAGGAGAAGGATCCAGGTACTGAAATGGTCAGCCGGCAGTCCAGATCTTTCACTTATAGAGAACATTTGGCGCATCATAAAGAGGAAGGTGCGACAAAGATGGCCCAAGACGATTGAACAGTTAGATGCCTGTATTAGACATGTTTTAGGACCTGTAAGAAGATGCAGGTGAGATCAGTTCTTGCCGTGAGAAAAGTTTATTTGGTTTCAACATAAGAATAGCGCAGGCACAGTAGTATAATCTGTAATAGTCTGACCTCCACGACGTGAAACACAGAGTAGCGTCCCAACGAGAAAGTGAGCAGGGAGTGCTTTGGCAAAACTCCAAAAAAACCTCCGGTGGAGCATGAAAGAGATCATGAACCGATGAAGTCGTCACAAACCACGCGCTCTGCTGTATCTGCTCCTGATGAAGCAGAAAGCATAAAAGTGGCACCCAACACTTGTGAATACACAGCAAAGGGACTAAATCTCACTAGCGTTACGCGCCTCCCGCACACAAAGATCCTTCGCATCAGTGGTGAGCACCCGGAAACCTTAAATAGAGACAGGGAGGTAATTTGAGGAATACAAAGCACATGTGATCTAATAAGCCGGGGACTGGGAGCGAGTCACATTAGGGAGTGAGGGAACAGGAAAATTAGGGATCATTAAGTTACCCGGTTCTCTAACAACATGAATGGGAGAGCATTCCTATTTCTAAACTTGAGAAACTGGTCTCCAGATGTCTGTTGAGTGTTGTAAGAAGAAGGGGGGATGCTACACAGTGGTAAAAATGGCCTTGTCCCAACTTTTTGTAATTTGGCGAGGCCTAGAAATTGTGAAACAACATATTTTTTCCTCAAAATGATACTTCTCTCAGTTTAAACTTTTGATCTGTGATTTGTGTTCTATTCTGAATAAAAGATTAGATGTTGGCCCCTCCAGATCCCAACTTTTTTTTGAAATCTGGTTTGTATATTAAGTTATGTATTTCAACTCAAGTCTAAATAAATAATTTGACAAATAATTATTTTTTTATCATAATATAAGCTATATTCTTAAACCATAATAATTGAGTATTTTGTTAACCAAAGCACAAGAAACAATTTTTAAAAATCTGGTTTTTGTATAGACTATGGCAATATCATAAACATTGTCCACATTAAATAGATTACATAAATTAATTAACTAAAAGCTTTTGTTCCCGAACTGTAGCAAAAGCTGTAAAGCTTTTTTTTAAAGCATTATTCACTAAGATGGCATTAGATTGATGGAATTATACAACCAAGACATTTTTTTAATGTTCCTAATGGCTGTTAACAGCTTCTGGGATGGCTGATTCATAATTAATGATTTACATCCAACTGCAAAGCCCTGCTAAAAATAGCAGTTCCTTAGTAATTAACTTAAAAAGTTAGTCCTTCATTATTCACGTCAAAATAATCACTTAGAATTGTTAGTAATCGTTTTCTCCCTTAAGTCCTCCGCAGCCTCACCCATCTCATCCTGGTTCAGGATGCTTTCCATTATCTCACTTGTTGCTTCACACTATATTGATTACTTTCTCTGTATAGGCACTGAAACATTCTTGTTGGCTTTGTTTTGCCTTGACGTTTTTGTACCCTTCGATCTCTTTATGCCACGGTATGATAGGCCTTTACACTTTGTAACTAGCATTTATTTACATCTTCTAGAACCTGTGTCTACTTAAGTGCGTTAATCACACTCTAAACAGCATGTGACAGTAATTTCGTACTTAACTCAATTGGAATTTGATTCTTACTTACTACCACGAGGGTTGTCAACCACCTACCTGCCACATTACCTGGCCCATTCTCCTGTTTGTATTATCATACTATAAGCAGTCTAGATGAATGCTGATCTTGTTACCCAAAAATACTAAATATTGTATTTCTTATCGTGGCTACAGGTACATAAATCAGTCTACTTTTTGCTTTCTGCTTGCTTTAGCATTACGATAAGTGCTTTAAGCATTGCAAACAGTTACAATGTTAATTTCTATTTTCAGAATCCTTGTCTGCTTACTGATTACATGTAGAATTTATCATTTCCAATGTGCCACCAGTGACTGGGTGATTAATATTTGAAACCATAATGCTGCTGTAATGAGGTGCATAATCAGACTAAATTCATTTCCATCATTATCAAAAGCTTCTAGTGTTGAAAGGCTCTTCAAACTTTGTTAAAGTTGGCAATCTATTCAAGTCTGCCAGTGGTACTCATTTGAGCACTCGAGCCAAACTTAAGATTCACCTGCAAACCTATTACTTCCTGAGGTTGTCCCATCTCACTTAACATCACCCTCTGTGGTTCTGCTCTGTCCTGGAGCATGCTTGTCTAGATTCAACTTTGAGATGTAATTAGTTCAGTTTTGTAATTGGTTTTTTTTTTTGTTGTCGTTATTTGAGCCTTTAGTTTTTTTCCAGTGTTGCTCATGTTTTCTTTGTTCAGATGTAGCTGATATAGTTTTTCCATATTCCATTTATTCATTTAAACATAGTATTGCATTGTAAGAAATGCCAGCAGCTGCAGGGAGCCAGTGGAGTGAGGTGAGTAGTGGGGGATTTCTAGGGTTGGTTGAACACAAGATAAGCTGCAGAGTTTAGGATCAGTTGGGTCAATTGTGAAGCCAAAGATACGGACAGAGCCATCGATTTGGAGGATCTGGGTTGATGAATTGAGGATTTTGCTGGAATGATCAGCAGAAGCTCGTTTTTTGGCAAAATTTGCTCAAAATGATATGTTGGTGTCTTTAGAGGCAAATAAAATGTGTAACAACAGATGCAAGACAGCTGGATCATGATTACATAAATGTTTCCAGTGTGTTTAGGGCTGCACCACACTCTCTACCTCAGAAACTCTGATCACATCTCTGTTTGGCTAATTCCAGGTTACTGACCTCACTGTTTTACATATGACAACTTCAACCTATGACAACACCACCAAGTACACTAGATAACTTTGAAAACACTTGTGTCCAAAATAAGCAACAAGTATACATGAATACGTGATAGTTGGGGTTAGAAAACAGGGTCATCTATGACCCCCTGAAGCAACAAGGGTTAATGGCCTTGCTCAAGGGCCCACAATGGTAACATCAGTGGACCCACAACCTTCATATTGATAGCCTCACACCTTAACCACTGAACTACCATGCCCATGTACATGTATAATTAGTGACTATTTACATCAGCAAGTGTCCCAACTTGAGGTTGTGGGTGACTGCAAAGGTGTATGCCATGCTAAAGGATTGGAACAAAGCAGAAGAAAAGATGTCCGTAAAATTGAGACATGGACTATATACAGGCCATGACATTTGAAATTATATGTCTTTTTTAAAAAAAAGTTTTTATGACCAATGGCAAAATAAAGTCATCACCAAACATCCTTTCAACTGAATGAATAGAACAAAAAGTGTCCAAAATGTCATGATATCATGACTGAAACTCTATCAAACTGGAAAATCATCCTCAACTCACAATCTTCTCTTTCTTCTTTCGAGGCGTTTTAATCTTCATTAATAAGGAGTTGCCTCAGGGATGGACTCGCATGTTAGACTTGCCCAAGCTTTTTACAATGGATGCCCTTCCTCACACAACCCTCACTCTCTATCAGGCTTGGGACACACACAGACCATGGGGACAATTTAGAGCAGCCGATTCACCTTAAATCCATGTTATTTTGGGGGGTTTTTTTGGTCTGGGAGGTCCATAATGGGGAAACTGGAAAACCCAGAGAAAATCCATAAAGACTAAGGGAGAACCTGGAAACCACCCAGAGCGGGATTCAAACCAGGAATCTCCAGTGCTGAGAGGTGAATGTGCTAACCACTAAGCCACCATGCGATCCAACACTAGACTCACAATCGATCAACAAGTCTGGTAGAGTCAAGCAGCCCAGAATCTATGCAACTAAAATCTAAAACAGTATTATGTAGCTGCGCATAAATGTATGGCCACAAATTAACAAAAACAAAAAAGGTAAAAATTCACGTCTGGAATATTACAAAGTTTTTATACATTTTTTTTATAAAGAAAATTATTATTCCAATTATTGGTGCTGAGGCTGATTGGGTGATAGGGATTTTTGGGGAATATGTCGTTCTTATGCAAGGCTTATTTATCCTTGTTTAATTTAAACATAAATTAAATGGTTAACAGGCTAATTTAAATCCTGATAATGGTTAACTTGCCTTATTAGTTTAAAAAAGAAATAAGAAATTATGTCTGAATAAACTTGTTATATACGTATTAACTCTAAGCATGTTCATGATGTAATAAAGGACACTATACAGTTATTATAGTACAGAACTATCCAAAATTTAGTTTTTGGCCGTACTTTCACCATTTTATGACTGTTCTGTGCTCTCTTGTCCTCTATCTTTTTCCCTGCTTACCTGCTTTCTTTCTCCGCTCTGCTAACTTTTATGTGACAGCATTATTTTATGCTTGGCCTGAAGAACAAACACTGTAATAAACTTGTCGGCATCCATCCGGCTCCCACTGATGATTTTCAAATATACGCCCAATCCGTCTACTTCCCAAAATGCATACTTGTTTTTCATAATGCACATATGTCATAAACTTAACAATTAATAAATGTAACATACTTAAAAATATCAAATAGTTTATACTATTGCCAATCACCAATGTAGGTACCAACTTGTTAGAAGTATTTTTCCCCACAGAATTCCAAAAGTAAAAAAAAAAAAAAAAAAAAAAAAAAAAAAAAAGTAATCATTTTAAATATAAGTTTTTAAAAGTTTGATAAAGTGATTGGGCTCAGAATACAGATTTAGATATATTTGAAAAAAGAAGAAAAAAAACCTGTGTGTGGATGGGGTATAGCAAAAGACAACGGACTCTCAAAATTTTAACTTAATAATTAAAAGTAACGATGTATCTAAAAATAATGATGTATTTTAAAACAATGACTTGGCTATTTTAAAATAATAACGACTTAATATCTCACAATATTGAAATAGAAAGTAACTTAAAAATGATAAAAATTGGATTTCTTTTATTTTAGTGGTGGAAATCGGCTTCATAATTATCTTACGTGAGTACAGACTTTCTTTGGACATGACGCATGACCACAGGCACTAGAAGCCAGTAATAGTGAGATGTGAAAGAACTTTACTAATTTAAAAACCAGACATGCTACAGGATTATTAATTACGTGCAGGTCTTAACAAAAAAAGGAGTGGAAGAAATAAAAGCCAAAAAGACTTCACCAACAGATTAGATTTAAAGGAGAGAGATCAGTAATATATTCAGGGGGAACTCTTGTGGCTCAGTTGTCATTTCTCTTTCTGACTTCTGCTATGTACATTTCTCCGAACAAGATGAAAACCATTGCATACTGATCCAGCAGTTTCAAAATCTAAAAGAATAGAAAACAGAATTTGATGACTGACAGTGTAGTGCAGAGAAGAGACCTTCACTGTTTTGGAAATCCAGGGCTTCTAATAAAAATCCAAATGGTCAGTTTTTGTTTGTCTGGGCTGGAATAAGAAAAAAAAACTTTTATATTTATACAAAAATATATATACAGTATTTTGCACAGTTTTTATGTTCCCAACAGTATTAACAGTAAATATACGGAAACAAATCATGCAAATGGAATACAATACTACACTTGTTCATTAATTGATTAAGTTAAAGGATCTAATAATACATATGTTAAGATGACAAAAGTATGTGGAATTTTTAAGATTAACAGATAATTTGAAGTAAACTTAAGCCAGGTGTTTTTAATCAGTGTGGTGGCAATAACGTGTAAGTGAGCCTTAAGGGATAGATCAAAGTCTAATCTTCACCACGTTTCACAGATAGGGTGAGTTTCGGGGCTGGATTTCAGAAAATTTGGTGTTATCTGTAGGCTTCTCCTTGTACCCCTGCAAAGTACACCATCGTTGTTCATTCTTCTACTGAAGGTGAAAATTTGAAACTTAAAAATTTAATATTAGCCAGTGTGTTAGCCTTTGTGACCTCAAAAACTGCTACCAGCATTGCTTTTGGTGTAATTTTTGTTGGTCAACCACCCCTGTAGTGGTGTAATAGTCTGATGGCAGATTTGTGGAGTCGAAATTCTTAAGAGTTCTTTGGAGAGAGCTGGGGGCGGGGCTGTCATGCATTGTTATTCGAATGGATGGCAGAACAAGGTTGGCTTCACTTTCCGATTGTTTGTGACAAATTGTCTACCTTTGTTGTAGTGAGCAAAGAAGATCAGGGCGGAAGTAATACATATGTTTGGAGAATGTGTGTGCCACTGTGTTAAAAGGAACTTTAGGCTGTGACATTGATAAGTTAAGTGTGTAAAGCTGTTTTGATTTAAGTTAAAGGCAATAAAAGGTGACTCTGCATTTATCTAATGCATGATTCCAGTCCTTTTAACCTGTTACAGTGCACTATATTCTGCACATTTGAAATGTTTCTGCAGCATGAGAGATGGTGTGATAACATCCTGAAAGGTTGTGGTTGCTATTATTTATCTCTGAGTCTCCAATTTTGTATTCCAGCCTACCTGCTAAACATTATAAATAAAATCATGATTTTGGCCTGGCAAATGCAGCCTCTAGTCCTCATTGTGTGTGGGCATGCAATATGCATACTATATCTATATAGTTCCAAATACTATACTTAATTTAGCACATTTATGTGCTGTACTCCAGTTATCATGTTGGTTATAGACAAAACTACATTTTGCACATTTAAAATGCACTTTTTTTATTTTACACGTAAAATGTTGTCATTGTACAGTATTATTACCCACCAAAGTATTCCATGTATTATATTGACAGGTTGAGGGTTCAAATCCCAGGTCGACTGAGGTTACCAATGTGGGTCCTTGAGCAAGACCCTTAACCCTCATTGCTCCAGGGTGCTGTATCAACTCTGTGTTCTGATCCCAACCATCAAGTCACTTTGGATAAAAGCATCAGCAAAATAACCAATTATTATTATTATTATTATTATTATTATTATTTTTATTATTATTGACAGTGCACATATACCAATATAGAACTTTAGATAAAGACCGATGTTTATCTATCCATTTAGATCTTTGTATGTCTCCTCTCTGGCCCTTTTACATTACATTTCTATTTTTTGATATGTACATTAATGTGTAATTAATATGCAAATATAAAATGTGCAATGCATCATTTTTCTAATTGGATATATTATGTGATGCATTTCTGAAATGTACAATACTACCAACTACACATTTGGATTTGCGGTCCTGTCCATACATTTAAAATGTATTAACATACTATACTTCATTCTACTTATTATACAAATCTACTCTACTTTAGCCTGCATCTTTGCTATCTATGCACTAAACGTAATTAAGAACATTACATGAAGAATGAAGTATTGTACAGTTCAAATACGCATAATGTAATATAGGCTGCCTGGCCGAAAGTCACCACCTGGGATTAACTCTGATATGGGGTTGCTGCAGTTGTTCAGATCTGGGTTCAGCAAAGTTATGGGCCCAAAGAATGAGGTCAGCTGACGACCTGAATATACAGAACCACCAGGCTATTATATTTTGTTCTTCCCTGATAGCAAAGGCATATTCCAAGTGACAATGTCAGGATTCATCGGGCTTAAATTGTAGTGGTTCAGGGAGCATGAGGACATTTTTACATGAGTCCACAGAGTCCAGAAGTAAACCTCAATAAGGATTTTTGTGACGTACAGGAGATAACTTTACACAGTGGTCCAAATATCCCATCATCAAACCTTGGGGAACAAGTCATACAACTCTAAACAGAAATAAATGTTGTAAACATTGCCACATCAAATGCCTGCCATAATTAAAGCAAAAGGCATTCCAATGAAATATTAGAGCGTATGACCTTTTTTGGCCAGGCAGTGTATTAAGAATATTTATACAATACTTTTTGTTTGAACATTTTAAATAGATTATAAATTCTAATGTATTTTGCACAAATTAAAAGTACTATACTTAATCATGCACAATGATTTGTACTCTATCCCAGGTCCACTGAAGTTACCAATGTCGGTCCATGAGCAAGACCCTCAGCCCTCATAACCAAATAATAACTATAATAAATACTAGTCTTTTCATTTTACCACGTGCATTAAACTACTTCTTTGTATGCATCCCTACCTCCAGTCTACCTCAAAAATATTTTATATCATACATATTTCTCTATTATCCATCTGTAATTCTCTCAGCTTCAGTGCTCTCCAACCTAGTGGCATGCGAGTGTCTGCATGTGTACCCAATAAAATAAAAATCCTGCTGGTATCTCCAGCAGAGCAAGTTGAAGCTTTGCCAAAATGTTTAGGTGCCCATATAGGTACACACATTAGCAATGAATAAACATGTTTTGAAAAATAATAAAAGAGCAAGAGAAAGAAGAGAGAGTGAAAGAGACAGACAGTGGCTGAAACCCCTGTAGTGAATGAACGGTCAATTTCTTAAAAAGAAGCAGTCAAAAATTGGAAGCAGTTTTGCATGTGCCTATGTGTATGTGTCCTAATAAAAGTGTGTTAATATTATTGTCTTAAAGCAGCAGGGGTGGCGCTCAATTATCTATTATTCTGCCTGAGCAGTTGCAGTATTTTACTCACGCTCCTCCTCACCCAGCGAGCCAATTAACAGTGATGCTAACCAACAAACAAACAAGCAAAAACAATTAACATCTACATTGTTTGCTTCTCATTTTTTCCCCTCACTTGGTTTTTACTGTCAGACAGGAGTTATAATTTAGTGCCTTTGCCGCTCCCAGTGCGAATGGATTGGAGCTGAGAGCACTCACCTGAAAAAACAATCCTATCACAGAAGGATTGTAATTACAGAGAGAGAGGAGGGAGAGAGAGGAGCAAAAAAGAGAAAGCGAGAGAGAACAGGAGGCAGGAAAGAGACATCATTGAGTGAACACTGAACTCAATTACGGCATAGACAGAAAAACACCGTGAGAATGAATGAGAAAAGCAACTTGAGAAAATAGTAAAAGAGAGTAATCTCAAAAATAAAGATTTGGGGGAAATGAAAAAAAGAAAAAAAAAACTCACAGAAGGTTAGGTTTGTTTTATTGTATATATGCACTATGTAAGAAATAAAAAAAATTAGCCACGTAATACTGAGTGAGAGGTGAAGAGGTCCAGCCTAAAATCTGATTTTTTTTTTTTTTTTTATATAGTATGGCATTGGGGTGACAATTTTAAAGCCCTCATCTGGGACTCTTAACATCTCCTCCTGATGCAGATGTTTGGTTCATATCAGAGGCATTTCCTGACTGAGGAAGGTGTTACCTTATAATGGTACTATTTCTCCACATGTAACCATGTCTTGTGTTAGGTAAGATCACAAAGTTTGGTTGCAAACAGTGAAAACTGTAGTTTATGAAAACTGCTAAAACTGAACCCAGATAAGTACTTAAATAAGGCAATACAATTTTAAGTTCACGTAGTTTATTTATATAACGCTATTTACAATAGTGTTGTAAAACACATCTCTGCCTTATCCGCAGTGCTCAGGCAGTGCCATAGATAAGGAGACGGGGACTCCTCAAGAAGACACCTCAGAAAAACAGACAAGAAACACAGTTGAATCGCTCCGTTTGACCAATTAACAAAGATTCGGCAGAAAGATGAGTTAGACGTATGTGTTAGCGACTAATGCTAATTCATACAGCAAAAAAAGATGAAAAAATGCTATGTAATAAAGGTGACAAAAGAGACCAATTACTACAATTAAAAGAAGTAAATGGCCTGGTATCACACAAGAGACATCTCATGATGGGTAAAAGTAAAGAGCTCTCTCAAGACCTTCGCAACCTCATTGTTGCAAACCATAATGATGGCATTGGTTTTAGTAGGATTTATAAACTTATGATTGTTCCAGTGAGCACTGTTGGGGCCATAATCCGGAAGTAGAAAGAACATCATTTCACCATAAACCGACCACGACCAGGTGCTCCTCGTAAGATTTCTGACAGAGGAGTGAAAAGAATTATCAGAAGAGTTGTCCAGGAGCCAAGGACCACTTGTGGAAAGCTTCAGAAAGACCTGGAATTAGCAGGTACAACTGTTTCAAAGAATACATTAAGTAATGCACTCAACCGCCATGGCCTGTATGCACGCTCACTCCGCAAGAATCCATTGCTGAAGAAAAAGCATGTTGAGGCTCGTTTAAAGTTTGATGCACAACATTTAGACAAGCCTGTGAAATCCTAGGAGAATATAGTCTGGTCAGATGAGACCAAAATTTAACTCTTTGGATGCCATAATACACATCATGTTTGGAGGTCAAATGGCACTGCACATTGCCCCAAAAACACCATAGCAAAATATAGGTTTGGAGGTGGGAACATCATGGCGTGGGGCTGTTTTTTAGCATATGGTACAGGCAAACTTCAAATAATTGAAGGAAGGATGAATGGAAAAATGTACAGAGACAATCTTGATAAAAATCTGCTGTCATCTACTAGGATGATGAAGATAAAACGTGGGTGGACACTCCAGCAAGACAATGACCCAAACACACAGCCAATCACCTGACTTGAACCCTATAGAAAATCTATGGAAAGAACTAAAGATCAGAGTTCATAGAAGAGGCCCACGAAACCTTCAAGATTTGTAAACTGTTTGTGTGGAAAAGAATGGGCCAAAATCACACCTGAGCAATGCATGCATCCATAATGGTGCCGTGTTCAATACTTATTTGACTCGCTGAATTTTATATATATATATATATATATCCATCCATCATCTTCCGCAAGTGGGGTTCCCAATGCCCGTCCAGATACACCCAGGGCAGGATGCCAATCTATCGGTGGGCACATACACACTCACTCACATCCAAACACACAATACAGGGCGATTAAGAGCATTCAATTTACCTGTAATCCATGTTTTTGGACTGGGGGAGAAAACCGGTGAAAACCTTCGCGGGGAGAAAATATTATATTTATATTAGTAACACCCTAACTCACTGACTAATCTAGAAAAGGACTGTAAAAACTCAACTCCTTGTGTTTGGAAGAAGAAAGATTCCAAGTTGCATCCATACCTACTGTAAAGCATGGGGGTGGAAGCATCATGCTAAAGGAAGAATGAACAGGGTCATGTATCTAGAGATTTCAAGACAAAACTCTCCTTCATTCAGTAAGAGTATTGAAGATGGAACATGGCTGGATCTTCCAGCATGATAATTTGAACACACCACTTGGGCAATGAAGGAGTGGCCTCATAAAATGTATTTTAAGGTCCTGGTGTGGCCTAGCCTCCAGCCAAGTCTCCAGACCACAACCCCTTAAAATATTTGTGGAGGGAGTTCATGTTTCCCAGCAATAATCTCAACACATCACTGTTCTAGAGGACATCTACATGGAGAAATGGGCCAAAATACCAGCTACAGGGTACAAACCTGGTGAAAACTTTCAGGAAACATCTGACCTGTCATTGCCAACAAAGATTATGTTTACAAAGTATTAAGTTGAATTTTTGTTATTGACCCAGGGCTTATTTTCCACCATAATTTACAAAATAATTATTTTAAAACCCAATACAATGTGATTTGATGCCATTTTCCTTCATTTTATCCCACAAAGTCAAAATTTACCTATGAAAATTACAAACCTCGCTTATCTTTCCAAGTAGGAGAACTTGCACAATCAGTGGCTGGCTAAATACTTTTTTTCCCCACTGTAGATGACTATGTCTTTGTCCTGACTTACTATTATTTCATAATGTTTGGCACAAAAACTGTAAATTGCGACCCCTCCTTTGTTGCTGAATGTGGAATTCTGGAATCTTATACCATAATCTCAATTTTTATTTAATTTAAAACGCAATTGAAAAATTGGACAACCCAGTAGAACAAATCTTTTCTGACTTTTTGGTTAGTTGCAGTTACCAATTTCCATTTTTCTGTTTATTTAACAAAAATAATAAGTTTGAAAACACTCATTAAAATGTATCCTTTAGACTATATGAACAAATTACAGGGTTCAGCATTTACTACAAAATATTTATAATTACTTTTATTAGCAAATCAGTATTATGCATTTATAGTCTTCATCATGGTTTAAGATGAGATTCAATTGTTCATACTTTTTACTTATATTCAGACTTTGAAGGTTCATGTTTTTTTTGTTGATTGCTATGGAGCACACCATGTACCTGATTTGCACAAACCAACAATCAGATTTGAGCAAAAATTGTATACCAGGAGACATTTAAAGAAGGTTGAAGGCTTTCACAGACATGTATAACCACCAAGCATGAGTCCCACTCTGTCTGATGATATCCTGTGTTCGGTTAATAAAAGCACCACCTGCTGAAACCTGGAAATCAACTACTTTCTTTTTAGAACTTCTATACTCGTAGTTCTAAGATGTGAAGTCCATTACCATCAAACATATGAGATTTTGACAAATAACAGCATGAGTGAGTGTTAAGAGCAGGTGTGTAATTTATACAGTGGCTCACAAATGCTTGGAAATGGCCTTCATGAAGTGCATAAGTGTCTGTCAGAGCATTTGAAGAAAAGTTTTAGAACGGAAATGTGCACTTATACCTTTACATTCACTTTGTGTTTGTTCCACTTTGAAGTACATACAAATTAAGCACATAAATGCAAAACCAAGCTACAGCTTTGCTTCTTGCTACCTGTATTGTTTTTGGGGCAAAGTTATCATGGGTAAAATGCAACAAATTCTATAATTCAATATTTGGTACTTTCCGCCTGTCGATCTGAACTTTGAATGGTTGGTGAAAAAGTTTGAAATATATTTTACCAGCAGAATACCAGTGTTGTGCTACGGGGAGAATATGATAACAACATGAAAGTTGAAATGGTATTGTTATTGAATAAATTATAGCTTTGGAGTTTATATATTTCAAATTAATGCATTATTATAAAGTGAGGTTTGTGGCAATTAAAAATCTAAAATAAATATGTAGAATAAATACACAGTGTGCAGAATTATTAGGCAAATAAGTATGTTGATCACTTCATCATTTTTGTAAATGTTGTCCTACTCCATGTTGTATTGGCTTGAAAGCCAACCACCAATTAAGTAAATTAGAAGATGTGCATCGCTGTGATGACAAGTGGTGTGGTCTAATGACATCAACACACATATAAGGTGTGCTTAATTATTAGGCAACTTTCTTTTCTTTGGCAAAATTGACTCTGAAAAGTAAAAAATTGTGAGATATCTTGCAGAGGGATGCAGCAGTCTTGAAATTGCCAAAGTTTTGAAGCGTGATCACCGAACAATCAAGCGTTTCATGGCAAATAGCCAACAGGATTGCAAAAAGCATGTTGAAAAAAGGTGCAAAATAACTTCCCATGAATTGAGGAAAACCAAGAAAGAAGCTGCCAAGATGCCATTTGCCACCAGTTTTGCCCTATTTCAGGGCTGCAACGTTACTGGAGTATCAAAAAGCACAAGGTGCACGATACTTAGGGACATGGTCAAGGTAAGGAAGGCTAAAAACGATCACCTTTGAACAAGAAAACGTCACGACTGGGCCAAGAAATAACTTAAGATTTACCTTTTCCAAGGTTTCATAGACTGATGAAATGAAAGTTACTCTTGAAGTAACTCACTCCAACTCAGACGCTAGCAAGGTGGAGGTGGGGTACTTGTTATGGGCTGGTATCATCAAAGATGATCTTGTGGAATGTTTTTGGGTTGAGGATGGGGTGAAGCTCAACTTAGACCTACCGCCAGTTTCTGGAGGACACATTCTTCAAGCAGTGGTTCAGGAAGAAGTCTTAAACTAAGGAACCCCAAGTTTTAAGAAAAACATGATTTTCATGCGGGACTATGCTCCATCACATGCATCCAGCATGGCTGGCCAGTAAAGGTCTAAAATAAGAAAACATAATGACATGGCCCCCATGTTCACCTGATCTGAACCTCATAGTGAACCTGTGGTCTCTCATAAAATGTGAGATCTACGGGGAGGTAATACAGTACACCTCTTTGAACAGTGTCTGGGAGGCTGTGGTGGCTGCTGCACGCAATGTTGATCGTAAACAGATCAAGCACCTGACAGAATCT
>JAOUQT010128315.1:0-19063 GCA_025769995.1 Xyliphius kryptos | reverse complement strand
GTTGTGGCCTTTCCCAGACACCTGTGGGTCCCACAGAGAGTCGCTGGCATTCGGAATCAGAAATACTTTATTAATCCCAGAGGGAAATTGTAATTGTTACAGATTCACCAGTTAATATATAACTACACTATTAAAATATATAAATACACTGTTAAAATATATAAAATACACTGTTAAAATATATAAATACACTATTAAAATATATACATACACTGTTAAAATATATAACTACACTATTAAAATATATAAATACACTATTAAAATATATAAAATACACTGTTAAAATATATAACTACACTATTAAAATATATAAATACACTATTAAAATATATAAATACACTGTTAAAATATATAAATACACTATTCATATATATAAAATACACTATTTAAATATATAAATACACTATTCATATATATAAAATACACTATTAAAATATATAAATACACTATTAAAATATATAAATACACTATTAAAATATATAACTACACTATTAATATATATAAATACACTGTTAAAATATATAAATACACTGTTAAAATATATAACTACACTATTAATATATATAAAATACACTGTTAAAATATATAAATACACTATTAAAATATATAAAATACACTGTTAAAATATATAAATTCACTGTTAAAATATATAAATACACTGTTAAAATATATAACTACACTATTAAAATATATAAATACACTATTAATATATATAAAATACACTGTTGAAATATATAAAAATGTAAAAAAATCCAAACTATATACACAATTTAACAAAATGAAAATAAAGTGTCATTGCAGTGATTATTGCCGGTGAGTTATAGGTTTACACCCGATGCCTTTCTTCACGCAACCTTCACTGTTTAGAACATTTCACGTCTCTAGTTAAACTAGCATGCATATGGGGGGGGGGAGAGGGAAGAATCTCCAGAAGAAACTCATGCAAATATGGAGAGAACATGCAAACCTCACACAGAAAGAACCCGGGACCTTATTGCTGTAGGGCAACAGCACTATCCACCAAACCACTTTCATCCTCATTTTCGGTCATGAATAACATACTTGTATAAAGTTTCTTATTAACACGTCAAGGTGCTATTTATTTGTCTAAGAGACAACAGTTTATAATAATAATAATAATAATAATTATAAAATTAATAGTAATAATAATAAAAACAAAATTATTAATAACAATAAAATTAATATTAATAATAATAATAAAATTATTAATAACAATAAAATTTATATTAATAATAATAACATTAATAGTAATAATACTAATAATATTAATAATAATAATAATAAAATTAATAATAATAATAAAAATAATAATAATAATGTCACACGTGTTGTTAAGTCGTGCAGAGACGTGTAGTTTTAGTAGTTTGTTTTTGTAATGACCAACTTTCTTTTTCTCCAAGATTCGGGTTCTGGCTCGGGTTCCGGCTCCGACTCAGATCAGGGGGGACGGCGTTCGGTCAGTAACGCCTCCGGCAGCGGGAGTGACAGGGTTCACGATGATGATGACGGGAATGAAGGTCATGATGGACCGAGCAACAAAGAGCTGTTTGGAGACGACAGCGAAGACGAGCATGGAAGCGATAACCAATCAGAAGCCTCTGGGAATGACAACCAATCAGATGCAAGTGAGCACTCAGAGGTGGAGCAACACAGTGGTTCTGAGGGACAGCATGAGGATGATGACGATGATGATGTCCACAGGTAAGAAATTAAGGACTGAATACTCATCACAGGTTATTTATCATGAGTGTGTTTTATAGCTGTGGTAAACTATGTCCAGTCATAGGTCAGATGTACGAAGCCCCGCCTCTGGCGCAGGAAGCCCCGCCTCTGGCGCAGGAAGCCTTGCCTCTGGCGCAGGAAGCCCCGCCTCTGGCGCAGGAAGCCTTGCCTCAGGAGCGGGAACGCCCACATCTGGTGCGAGAAGCCCTGTTTCTGGGGCAGGAAGCCCTGTTTCTGGGGCCGGAAGCCCTGTTTCTGGGGCCGGAAGCCCTGCCTCTGGAGCAGGAAGTCATCATTCTAGGAGAGGAAGTGTCACTCCAATGTCAGATCACTCGGACGATGAAGGCTCAATGAGAGATGGCCAATCAGGTGATGAGAAGTGGGGCGATGAAGGAAAAGGTGGCAGTCCTCGATCTGACCAATCGGAGGACCAGGAAAAGAGGCATAACTCAGATGAAGAGAGAGATCACTCTGACAATGAGGGGAAGGAACAAAAATCTGGTGGGTGGAGCCAAAAGTTTACACATTTTTCTTCATTCCCTTATATCTATTCTTTTTTAATCTGTCTTTCCTTTGTGTCTGTCTACCCTTTTTATTCTTTTTTTTCTTTCGCCGTCTCTCTCTCTCTCTTTCGCCGTCTTTCTCTCTCCTCTCTTTTTTCGCTTTCTCCTCTCTCTTCTCTCTTTTGTGCTCACTCTCTCTCTTTTTCGCTTTCCCTCTCTCTCTCCTTTGCGCTCACTCTCTCTCTTGCTGTGTCTCTTTCTCTCTCTTGCTGTGTCTCTTTCTCTCTTTTGCTGCGTCTCTTTCAATGTCTCGCTGTGTCTCTTTCTCCTTCTTGCTGTCTCTTTCTCTCTTTTGCTATCTCTTTCGCTGTCTCCGTCTCTCTGTCTTTCTCTCTCTTTCTGTCTTTGTGTCTCTCTGTTCAGGTTCAGCTAAAGGCAGTGACAGTGAGGACGACTTTGTGGGGCGGAAGAAGAAGAAAAAGATGTCGTCTGATTCTGACTCGGACAGTGATGTGGGGGGGCAGAGGGGTGAGTTACACTTTTATTATTATATTGTTACAATACACGTGCACAGTACCAAGTAGAAGAATAATGCGCACACACACACAATCACACACAATTGTGACTGAAAGTTTGTGAAACCTTATACGCTGTGACATCACCAGACAAGTTTCAATAGTAGATAAAAAGAACCCAGTTAAAAAAACAAGACAAAATGATTCTTCATTATTTATTTATTAATGATTCAATATTAAATATTAGTGTGTGAAATTGTAAGAGAGAACTTCAGTTGTTACCCTGGGGTCCTTTGTGACCGCGCTATTACGCACCTTGCTCTTGGAGTGATCTTTGTTGGTTGAACAATCCTGAGGGTACCAATGGTCTCGAATGTTCTCCACCTGTCTGACTGTGGATTGATGGAGTCCAAACTCTTTTAGAGATGGTTTTGTAATTTTTTTTGATCAACAGCTCTTCTCTCTCTGATGTATTTAGGAATCTCATTTGTTCGTGCCATGATTCACTTCCACAAACAGTCTGTTGATCAGAATCTGATAGATCTCTGCTCTTTAAATAAAACACAATGTGTTTTGACTCACCTTCAAATTAACTGATGATAATCCTAGAGGTTCACATACTTTTGACCCTCACTAATATTGTAATATTGGATCATTTCCCACAATTAACAAATGATCGGGTATAAGTTTTTTATCTTATTTATCTAATGTAGGTGAAATTCATACAGAAATGTGAGTGAGTGCACGAGTGTGTGTGTGTGTGTGTGTGTCCGGTATGTTCTAGAGAAGTGTGTTTGTTCGTAGCTAAGAGAATTGTCTGACATGTTCCAGGTAATAAAAATGTGGCAGAAGATCTGTTCGGAGAAGCGGATGATATCTCATCAGACAGCGACAATGAGAAACCTCCTACACCTGGACAACCGGGGGTGAGGGACACTTTCATACACTACACCTGAAAGTGATGACATCTTCATCTGTTGTGATGGTTTATGATGATGATGATGATGCAGGATAACGAGGACGGTTTGGAAGGAGATCAGCAGGAGGAGGAGCCACCTCCAGAGACCCGCATAGAGGTGGAGATTCCTAAAGTCAGCACGGATTTGGGAAGCGACCTTTACTTTGTCAAACTGCCCAACTTTCTCAGTGTGGAGCCAAGGTGTGTGTCGGTGTGTGTGTGTGTGTGTGTGTGTCGGGGTGTGTGTGTGTGTGTGTCGGGGTGTGTGTGTGTGTGTGTGTGTGTCGGGGTGTGTGTGTGTGTGTCGGTGTGTGTGTGTGTGTGTGTCGGGGTGTGTGTGTGTGTGTGTGTCGGGGTGTGTGTGTTAAACACTTTGTAAAAAATCTGCATGCATAATTTACATATATTTACATATATCTCTTTCACTCTTTCTCTCTCTCTCTTTTGTCTCTCTCTTTGTCGCACTCTCTGTTTCTCTCACTCTCTCTCTCTCTCTCTTTTCACCCTCCTCCTCCAGGCCGTTTGATCCTCAGTACTATGAGGATGAGTTTGAGGATGAGGAGATGTTGGATGAAGAAGGAAGAACACGGTTAAAGCTAAAGGTGGAGAACACGATCAGATGGCGGAGTCGCCGTGATGATGATGGAAATGAGATTCGTGAGAGCAACGCTCGCATTGTGAAATGGTCGGACGGCAGGTGCGTCTTTCTTTAAAGAACACAAATTCACAAATTTATTGGACTCTACCAATAAATCCTAAACATTATCCAACAATACCCACATTTACCAGCAAATATGTTAAATGTAATGTAAAAACAGAAACTAGTTAAAATACATGTCCTTTACCCTAACCTCGTCTTGCATGCTGTTATGCTTAACGGAGGAGTGAGTGCACCTAATGCCTGTTGAGGAGGATCCAGTGCAAACACATTTAAGTGTGTCAGTGTCACTCGTACTGGTGCATACACATTAACACTGTTTAGTAACCCATTACTACACACACAATAAAGGTTCATCATATCCCTTACATCATCATGTCAGGGTCACAGCAGTACGGCGAATCATCACCACCCTAATAAAAGCTGTTCTGTGGGGATCCTGATCAGAGGACACAGTAACGGGGAGTTTCTGGGGAAACAGATGGTCTACAGAATGTAAATGTAGAAATACAAACCCAATGTGGATGATCAGTGAAGATGCTATAATGTAGTTTGTTAATGTTTGTGTTAAATATTTAAATTCACACTTTATTAGTATCAGCATAGTGAGGTGCTTAACAGTATTATCTTCTAATGATTTATTTCAGCATGTCCCTTCATCTGGGGAATGAGGTGTTCGATGTGTATAAAGCTCCTTTGCAGGGCGACCACAATCACCTGTTCATCCGACAGGGAACCGGACTGCAGGGACAGGCTGTGTTCAAAACTAAACTCACCTTCAGGTATTGCGTGCGCACACACCCAAAATCAATGAAAACCTCAGGCTGATATTGGTTTGTGTATGAAGTATACATGACCTGTATTCCTTGTGTGTTTAGACCCCACTCGACAGACAGCGCCACTCACAGAAAGATGACCCTCTCTCTGGCAGACCGATGCTCTAAAACACAAAAGATCAGAATACTTCCCATGGCCGGCCGAGATCCAGAGTCACAAAGGAACGAAATGATTAAGGTCGCACTCACAAACACACTTAGACACACAAAGTATTAATGATCTTTTTTTTTTATTCCTGTCTTTGAATACTTTCCTTTACATACTGTTTCAGAAAGAGGAGGAACGGCTTCGTGCGTCAATCCGACGTGAGTCTCAGCAAAGGCGCATGAGGGAGAAGCAGCCCAAACGGGGCCTGAGCGCCGGCTACCTGGAGCCTGATCGCTATGATGAGGAAGAGGAGGGAGAAGAGGCCATTAGCCTGGCTGCTATAAAGAGCAAATATAAAGGAGGAGGAGGCCTCCGAGGTAAATGTTACACCGCTCACATACCTGAACCATCATTTTTCGAACTCTACATAACCATGGTTTCACGATTGACACACATCCTAAACTCTGATTAGGTGACTAAAACCTTCATTCTGTACAACATCAGCAAGATCAGAGCTTTCTTAACTGAACAGGCTACTCAGCTGCTGGTCTTATCCTGGCTCAACTATTAACGGCTGATTCAGAAATCTGCAGCCCGACTTGTAATTAACCAGCCCAGGCAAACTAATATCCCTCTATTCCTCTTACCTCTCGATTTTCTCGTAAGCCTGAGCCACGTAGCATTTTTAAGAAACATCTCAAAACACATATTTTACAAGCACGTAATCTGAGAAAAAATGTAGGGTGAATTGAGACTTGAAACCTGAATTGAACCTGATTTTTTTTTTACTTTATAATTTAGGCGTTTTGTTATAAAGAGTACCTTGATTTCAGGGTAAAGGGTGCAGGGCTGAAGTGACCATGAAGCAGATGCTGAAAAACTGAGTACAGCAGTAAATGGTCTTGGTTTTGTTAATAAAAATATTAGAGATAGTTCCGTTACTGACAGCAGTCCTTTGTTCCAGTTTGGATCTCACAAACACGAAAAAACGAAAGGCTGCTTAATATCACAGACAACAATAAATGAAATTCCGAAACGGTAATTTCCAATCAAAAATCTTTTATTTCTTAGACCTAAAGTGACCAATCTCCTAGAATCCTAAATAAATACAAAAATAGATTGTATCATCAGGTTTTTTTTGCTCACAACCTAAAGCCCTCAAGTTTAACATCATTAAACATGTTTGCTGCGTGGCGTGAAATACTTTGATCAGCAGTCAGGTAATCACACAATTTTCTGTGCACGCATTAGTTTTCTATTCCACTTCCCAAAATTTGATGATAGGTCCTCCAGCCTATCCCGGAACTTAAAAACTGCAAAAATGTTACCAGCCAAACTTACCATGGCCAGCATCTGCTTCCATGTAGCCCTACTGTCTTGAAATGGACTGAAATGGACTGGACTTTAGTGTGTATATAGTTATTAATCTATGGTCACGGAATATTATTGGAACATTTGTGTTCTTGTAAACATGCTTCATATTTTCACATCAAGCAAAACACAGGAGGGGAAAACATGTGGGAAAAGCCTGTAGTTACAGACTCTGTGGATAAATAATGTATACACACACACACACAGAGCATCTGTGGCAGTTGTCTAATGAACGGTATTATTTGTTTGTGTAGGAGTTTTTAATGCTCATATCCTATTGACAAATAACAGTTTTAGTAAGCAATTTGTAATAATCTGGTCATTTTTTTTTTATGGTAACGTGTACAAGTAAATGTGTAACTGATGAATTCTATTGTTGGCAAAACACTAAGTCTTAACAAGTGTAAAGATATGAAACATTGACCTCGATGCTCATAAAACATCTGTTTACTCAAACGGGAGTGAACCCGGTCCAATAACGTGTGCATGCATCTGCATTCTCAGAGGAGAGAGCAAGAATCTATTCATCTGACAGTGATGAAGGATCTGATGAGGATAAAGCTCAGCGCCTGATCAAGGCCAAGAAACTCGACAGTGATGAGGTCAGTGTGCTTTTGCGTGTGTACCACTGTGTGTATTCTGTTTTCCACCAATATTCTGCTGGTATTGCATCTGGAACATTTCTTAGAAGGCAAAACCCTTCAGGGGTCAGAATTCATGAGGGATACCCGACAGCAACCAAATACTGGTAGATGTGTTGAAAGATTTGTGTGTGTGGAGTTCTTATTTACTGAGATGTGCTCAAATAAATTGTCGATGTGCGGTGGCACACAGAAATGCTTTAAATCATGCCAACTTCAGTTTAATCCTGGTCTGTACACCGCTAGTCTTCTGTACGAGATGTGAGGCTGGGCTTGGGGTCTTATTTTTTTAACAGGTTCATAATCAGTTTTTTTTTGTCAGTCTTGTTTTTTTTTTTTTTTTTTTTTAAGCTTTTCTGAAAAAACTCTAATGATGGTTACATTAGGAACCTAAAGATTCATGGAAATGACCCCCCCCCCCTCCACACACACACACCTTCACTGTTAAACTCTCAGTTAATTTTTAACGTAGGAAAAAACAGAAAATGCTATTTAAATATGAAGATTGGGTTAAACTTTAAAAGGCAGTCACAAGTTTTAAAAAAGCATAAACATACAAACAGCATTTAAACAAACAATACATAAAAACTTTTATAAACGTGTCTAAAACTGAGTAAGAAATGTTCCTTTGGGCACAAATACAGTACTAAGATGAAAAAAGCATATTTTGGTCAAGTCTTCCTCATCAGGTAGTCAAGTCTTTGGTCAAGTCTTCCCCATCTTCCCCCTCATAAGCTCTGATGAGAACTGGAAAATATGCGCCATATTCCGGAGGTGGATTACTAATGGAATGTTGTGAAGGTCAAAAGAGACAAATCTGACCTTTCAGCAACAATATCGATGTGTATGAGCCAGACAAACAGGCACAATAAGAGAAATGACTCAGATTAACTTAATATATTCCCCTGAGGATTAACATGTAAATATGTTTAACACAAAAACTACAAATGCATCTTTAGCAGTGTGTTGTGTTTGTATGGATGTAATTGTCTCAGGAGGGTGAGAGCTCTGGAAAGAGAAAGGCTGATGATGATGACGAAGACGACACCACCACCAAGAAAGCCAAGAAATACGTCATCAGTGATGAGGAAGATGAGGATGAAGGAGAACAGGAAGAGGAAGAGTGATCTTTTTATGTTTGTATCAAAGGGAAAATTTAGTGCAGTGAGTGTATATTTTATACAGCAGCAGCTTTAACAGGAAATAAAAACAAAAAAACATCTGAATTTGTCTTTCTCTCGCACAGATTCACACACACAAAGATGATGAATTTTTGGAAATGATATGTACATGGATTAAGTCTCTGTCTGATAAATTGAAATGTGTATATTTGTGATATGATTTGTGAAGTTTTTCCAAATCGATTTAGTTAATTCAATTTGAGGGTGTCACGGTGGGTTGGTGGTTAGCATGTTCTCCTCTCAGCGCTGGGGATTCCCGGTTTGAATCCCAATCTGGGTGGAGTTTCCATGTTCTCCCCTTGTCCACTTGGATTTCCTCCGGGTTCTCTGATTTCCTCCCACAGTCCAAAAACAAGGATTCAGGGTAAATTGAATGCTCCAAATTTCCCCTGTACACTGTGTTCAGAATTATTAGACAAATAAGTATTTTGATCACGTCATCCTTCATACATGTCCTACTCCAAGCTGTATAGACTTGAAAGCCAACTACCAATTAAGTAAATCAGGTGATGTACATCGCTGTAATGAGGAGTGTGGTCTAATCACATCAACACCCTATATAATGTGTGCTTAATTATTGGGCAACTTCCTTTCCTTTGGCAAAATGGGTCAGAAGAGAGATTTGACGGATTATGAAAAGTCAAAAATGTGTGATATGTCTTGCAGAGGGATGCAGCAGTTTTGAAATTGGCAAACTTGACCACAGAACAATGAAGCGTTTCGTGGCAGATAGCCAACAGTTCGCAAGAAGCGTGCTGGAAAAAAAAGCAAAATAACTGCCCATGAATTGAGGAAAATCAAGTGTAAAGTTGCCATTTGCCACCAGTTTTGCCATATTTCAGAGCTGCAATGTTACTGGAGTATCAAAAAGCACAGGGTGTGCGATACTGAGGGACATGGCCAAGGTAAGGAAGGCTGAAAAACGACCACCTTTGAACAAGAAACATAAGATAAAATGTCAGGACTGGGCCAGGAAATCTAAGACTGATTTTTCTATGGTTTTATGGACTGATTAAATGAGAGTGACTCTTGATTGGCCAGATGGATGGGCCTGAGCCTGGATCAGTAAAGGGCAGAGAGCTCCACTCTGTGTGACCTTTTCAGGTTGAGGATGGAGTGAAGCTCAACTTTCAAACCTATTGCCAGTTTCTGGAAGACACCTTAATGAAGCAGTGGTACAGGAAGAAGTCGGTACTGTTCAAGAAAATGGACAATGCTCCATCACATGCATCCAAATACTCCACAGTGTGACTGGCCAGTTAAGGTCTAAAAGAAGAAAAAATTATGACATCACCCCCCTGTTCACCTGATCTGAACCCTATAAAGAACTTGTGGTCTCTCATAAAATGTGAGATCTACAGGGAGGAAAAACAGTGTACCTCTCTGAACGGTGTCTGGGAGGCTGTGGTGGCTGCTACACGCAATGTTGATCGTAAAACAGATCAAGCACCTTACAGAATCTATGGCTGGAAGGCTTTTGAGTGTCATCGTAAAGAAAGGTGGCTATGTTGGTCACTGATGTGTTTTTGGTTTTGAATGTCAGAAATGTTTATTTCTAAATTTTGTCTTATATTGATTTATCTGGTGAAAATATGCAAGTGAGATGGGTATTTATTTGGTTTTTATTGTTTTCTAATAATTCTGCACAGTAATAGTTACCTGCACAAACAGATATCCTCCTAAGATGACAAATCTAAAAAAAAAAACTCACTCCAACTTCCAATAATCTTAAGCTTTATGAGTCTTTTGGCTGAGAACATCGTTGTTGTTCAATAATAAACAGAATCCTCTCAAATACAACTTGCCTAATAATTCTGCACACACTGTAGTGTGAGTGGCTGTGTGAGTGTGTTCAGCGAGATGTTGATGCCCTGTCCTGAGTGAATCTGCCCAGTGCCCGCGACGTTCTCCCCTGGATGGCCATGGGGAACCAATGGTGACCCTCATAGAGGTGGGAGATAATGAACTAATAAATCCTGCTTAAAAATCATGTTTGAAATGCTTTTGCATTATTTTATCCCGGTTTCTTTTGTAGTACTAAATGTCGACTTGATGTTGGAGACCAATGTGGGGGAGGGTGAAGTTGAGGTGGTTTGGACATGCTCCATTAATCACTTATGGATGAGTTAAGGGAGGACATGTAGGTGATTAAAGTGACTGAGAAAGATCCTGACCTAGATATCTGAGATAAAGATGATTGATCCACGGTGTCAGCCACCCAAAGAACAGACGGACGAAGAATAAATTTGTTCTTAAAATAAAAGTTGCATGATTACATTAGGTTATTTCTCAGATACTTGTAACCCCAAATCTAGACTTAGACATATCCCATCTCGATGGTCAGAGCAGCTTCATGCACTAATACAGGAACACGCTTTTAAGGGTCCTGCTTGTGCACATAGGATTTTAACCTTCAACCTTTTCTTTTACAATTTGTTGCAGTTTATCAAAATTTTAACAATTTAAACCCAATGTAGGTCAATAGTAAGATGTTATTGCGCCAAAAAGTCTGAGTTATTGACAGAATCAGGTCAAAGTCTGATACGGCAAAACAGTCTATGATTTATGATATACATACCCCGAAGCAATAACCTAAAAAGTTCTTGGTCACGACAACAACAATAAAACTATATAGTGACAGTTTTTATATTTATTGTATTACACAATAACACGTTTCTAAAGTAGTTTATTTAGTAATTTTTTTTATATGAACACGCACATTTGCATTTCATTACAAATTTTAATGTAATCCTGTTTTTATTCCTGTTATTTATAATTTCATTCTATTTCAGATTGTGCCTCATATATTTTCGCAAAGCTACCCTTTTTAATTGTGTTTTAATTGTGCTTTGTATGTTCTATTTTTTTACATATTTTTTATTTAATGTTATGGAATGCATAGTTGATTTTAATTTGACTTTGAATCAGTCAAAATAATCTTTTTAAGGATTACGTTAAAGCTCCAGGATCAGCCGAGTTTTCAAAACAATTCTGAGAAATGTCCTCAGTATTTAAAGATGACACTGTCCTGAAACCCCCCCCACGTGTACACTGCAGCATTTGATTTCCTGTTCATCAGGTAAGTTATGTAAAATTGCTTCGCTTTCTGTTTAATGACTAAAAGCATTAGTTAAGCGTCTCACAACTTACCATTTTAACTAAACTCTTAAACAGCCCCCACCTTACTTTACTGTGTTCACTGTAACCTCAACCCTGTTACCATGTTAATATCGTAAAACTATGTGCTGAACCCAAAAAAAGCAGTGATGTTGAAGGCAGAGTTTATGTTGTGATGGTCAGATCCTCACATTTTACAGTTCATTTATTTTTGGTTATTTTTCATAGAGGTTTTTTCAGAGAACGGTTCAGTTCATTGGGCTCAGGGTCCAGTGGTTTATGGATGTAATCACACCTACAGGTGCAAAAAGACCTTCAGGCTTCATTAATGAATTAGTGTTCAGGATAAAGAAGTTAAAATTTAACTTAATCCTTGACCTTGTGGTTAAAGCCATCAGAGCTAATCACAAGAAACAGTTTTCTGTTTTAACTTATTAATCAAAAAACATTTGTGGTTTATAAATGTTGTGGCTTATGACCTCTCAGACCATTACAGCAGCCCCGTCCCACTAAAAATAAAGCAGCTTAAACTCTGAAAATGAAACTGGGAAATTATCTAAAGCACCCTTTTCTATACTGATGAATTCCCTTCACCCCTCAAGGAAACTGATAGTTTGAGTTTTAAACTTTTGACCATGTAGTGTGTTTTTTCTCAATGTGATTTATTTGTTTTCAGAGGTTGAAATTTTGCGTTTGTTGAGTTTTTTGAAAGACTTTAAGCAGTTCTCAGTAGAACAAGCTTTTCTCTGAAGTGCAGCACTATAACCTTAAAAGTGTGAAATGTTTAGCACATTTTATAATAACTGCCAAATGTTGTACTGACGTTTGCATTTAAAGCATAAACTGTTTTTTTTCATTCATTAATGGTCACATTTAGGTTATAATGCTAACCAGGGGAGAATGTTTTGGGCAAATACACCCAGGACAGGGCGCCAACCCATTGCTGGCTTTCGTCTTTTTATCCTTTTAAAAATAAAATACTCACTTGTTTCTCATTGGTTCTTTAGCCCATATAAATTAAAGTGGCACTGCACTGGCTTACTTTATGTGTAGATTGTTGTTCTGTGTAGCACCTCGGTCCTAAAGGAACTATATGGTTGAAATGACAATACAAATACTCGATTAATTTGGGTCACTGGAGGCTTTGGGTTTAGTTGGGGACGTTTATGCTGTGTTGGCCACTATGTTTCATGCTCTTCTGAAACTTACACTGTCATTGTTGACCCCCAAAAAAAGATTTTAACCATAACCATCTGAAACTCTGTATCGTTCACCTCACTCTCCGTGAGGCTGGGTCACTTAGCACTTCATAAAGCAACTCAAAACACATCTCTTCCACAAGCACTTGCTTTGACATTTTTAATCAAAGATAAACGTAGACACTGAAGCCAGATGGGGCAATAATCAAGTTTGATGATGCTACAGTGTTGCTGGTTTCTTCTTTAGTGCTTACTGTTTTGTAAGTCGCTTTGATTTAAAGTGTCTGTTAAATAACTAAATGTAAATTTAAACAATATTTTTACAGAAACACTTTTAAAACCTTACAGTAAATCCTCTCAGATCAGCTGTGCCCCTCAAAGGTGTAACTGGGAGTAATACCCATTTTTACCCATGAATTTACATTTAGCATTTACAAACGAGATATCACAAGTCAGTAGTTTAGGAAGAAACAGTTAAACTGTAGTACTATCAACCCTGCGCATTACTCAATCTAGCTTTTTTTTTATAGCATATGTCTGTGGGAAAGGTGTGTTTTCAGAAGTTTCTTGAAAATGCTGTGTTTCTTACAGATGTTGTTGGGAAGGTCATTCCACCATGTAGTATTTGTGAATGAAATGGAGTGAGAATTAGCGTCTCTGTGAGTTGGAATCACCAGGCGACATTCATAGACCACAGTGAACGAGTTGGAGTGGATTTAGTAAAGATCCAGAGACTGTCCTGTAGGCCAGAGTCAGTACCTTGTACTGAATGCAGCAGCTACAGGAAGCCAATGGAGAGAAAGGAAGAATGGAGTGACATAAGTTCACTTTGGTTGGTTGAACACTAGTCGGGCTGCGGAGTTTTGAACCAATTGTAAAGGTCTGATTGTTGGATTTGGGAGACCGACAAGAAGAGCATTACAACAGTCGAGCCAGAATAGGATGAGGGCCTGGACTAGCAGCTGAGTAGCCTGTTCTGTTAGGAAAGCTCTGATTTTCCTGATGTTATACACAATGAATCTGCAGGAACGGGCCGTTTTCGTGACCTGATCTTAAAGTTTTAGATGATTGTCAGTTAAGAAACCAAGATTATGGGCCAAGTCAGTTAAAGAGATTGTGGAGCCATCAGTTTGTAGAGTCAGGTCATGATGAATGGGGTTTAGTTGGGATTATAAATAACTTTTTGCCAGATATAATTTAAGACGACGGGCCTTTATCCAGATATCCGATTCGAGAGTGCGGGATCGTCGTGGGGGAAAAGCCAAATGAAGCGTGTCATCGGCATAGCAATTGTAAGAAAAACCATGTGCCTTAATGATGGTGCCCAGCGATGACCTGTATAATAAAAAGAATTTAAATGAGATGTTAATAGTAAATATAAAACTTCATTTGAAAAAAAAAAAAGAATTAAACTAAAAATTAAAGCATTTAGTACAAGTACGTTGTTCGTATTCAGAATGTCAAACCGTAGCTGGTGTTAAATTGTATAATTTCTTTAACAATTGTAAATTAGATCTATTGCAAGTTGTACAATTTTAGTAAGACCTGTCTTAAGACATGACCTGTCTTAAATGTCAAAATGTGCAAGGCAGTGTGGGAAATGGGGTAAAAATAAAACAAGTTTTTTTTTGGTTCTAAACAGAAAGCTGTCTGATCGTAATGTTCCGTCCAGTTGAGAGAAACCTGACTGAACAGATTTTCCAGGTGTTGTGTTATTAAACTCCACCCATGTGTGAAACAGCTTTCATTCATGTGTACAGGTAAACATTAAACGCACTTAGTGTACACCTTATTAGGAAGCAGGTATGCATTCAAATACCACAGCTTACATATATATACATACAGACACTACAGTGACAGCAAACGAGGTGATAAGATCCTTAGCTGAAGTCACCATGATTGTGTTCAACCTTTTTCCAACATATTTACTTTGACTAGTCTTTAATTTACACTACATAAGCTACCAGTTTGAGTCCTAAAGATCACCTGAATCAAGTAAGTTCTTGCCTTTTGCTAAAGATATTGTAATAACAATTTCATATAATTTTTCAAATATGTATTTTATCACATATTATACTTTAGAAAAGTTATAATAAATATTTTAAATGAATAATGGTATTTCTAGAGTTGTAATTATAACTAGAGTCTAAACCTTTTCATTTCTATATTTCTGGGAAAAAGGTTTGTTTCTGCTGGTACTGAAAGAGCCGTAGTGACTCAACAAGTGAAACTTGCATTATCGTATTAAAACCTTTCTTTCAAATATAACAACATTAAAGATAATGAGTGGTAAAGTCTATAGAATTAACAAATTAAATAAATAATACAAAATATAAATGACAAAAACTAAATTAGAATTTAAAGTAAATGTCCTTTCTTGTTTAGAAAATACCAAAGAAGAATTTGCAGCATGAACATTCATAAATTTTTACATTCTTGAAGCTTGTTATTGCTTAAGCACCTGCATTATTATATATATCTACATAAATAATGTGTAATTATGTGATGGTTTTGTGTTTGAACCAGATTTTAACTCCCAGAGTTTGAAAATGACTCGTTCCTTCTGCCAGAGGCTCAGTGAGTGTATAGAGAGGAGACAAATCAACAAAGCCCGTCTAGTAGCCAAAGACGGCCACTGCAACATCGAATATGGCAATGTGAAGTACAGCAGCTGCTTTGCTTACCTGCGAGATTTTTGGACCACCTTTGTGGAGATTCGATGGCGTTTTGTCCTTTTGTTTTTCGTGGCCTCTTTTACTCTCAGCTGGTTTATTTTTGGACTCATCTGGTTCTGGATTGGCATTAACAATGGTGACATGTGGTGGCAAAATCCACCCTCAGATCACAAACCATGTGTCTATAATGTCTTTGGTTTGACATCTGCCTTCCTCTACTCACTGGAGACGCAGATGACCATCGGCTATGGCTTGCGGGTTGTCAGTCCATACTGCCCTGGTGCAGTTGCCCTGATTATCATCCAGTCCATCATTGGCTTGTTTATAAACTGCTTTTGGTGTGGACTTTTCATGGCCAAAATTGCACTGCCAAAGAAAAGAGCAAGGACCATTACCTTTAGCAATTCGGCAGTAATCTGCCCAAAAAACGGTGCCCTCTGCTTACAGATACGTGTTGCCAACTTGCGAAAAACACTAATGATTGGCAGCCAGCTCTATGGCAAGATGCTCCGGACCACCATCACGCCTGAAGGTGAGACCATCATCCTGGATCAAGTCAATATCGATTTCTTAGTTGATGCTGGAAAGGACAATCTATTTTTTATTTGCCCCCTGACTTTGTACCATGTAATTGACAAGACAAGTCCATTTTTTAAGTTTACTGTGGACACACTGATGCAGCAGGAGTTTGAGTTGGTGGTCTTTTTGGATGGCACGGATGAATCCACAAGCTCCTCGTGCCAGGTCAGAACTTCATATATGCCTCAAGAGATCAAGTGGGGTTACAAGTTCCTTCCAATTATTTCTCGAAGCAAAGAAGGAAAGTACTGCGTCGACTTCTCCAACTTTGACCGGGTGGAGCCCATCACCACCCCACACTGTGCCCTCTGCTTCTACAATGGCCACTGCAATCATCGGCAAAATGGTATTGATAACCCAGGGATGGAAGTGATAGAAATAGGTGCACATAATCATGCTACAGTAATGTAATATACATAAAGTGGTACGCAAAATTTTGGGCACCCCTGATGACGTTCCTTTATATATCATTGGTTGTTTGGATCAGCAGTTTCAGATATAAATAATATATTGCAAACGAACAAAATGATTTTTCAAAATTTAAATTATGTTTAAAGGATTTACAGAAAGTGTGCAATAATTATTCAAATTAAACTTGGCAGGTGCATAAATTTGGGCACCCCCCAAATTTGACATCAATATTTAGTAGATCATTCTTTTGCAGAAATAAAAGCTTCAAAATCTTTCTATAGCTTCCGATGAGCCTCTGTATTCTATTGGCCACCTTAACCCTTCATAATTGTATTCACCTGTGTATGTAGGTCAATCAGCTTAAAAAACAAATTTATCTTCCAATAATTAGTGCTAAATCAATAAATTGACAAGGGTGCTCAAATTTTTGTACCTGCCCAATTTAGTTTGAATAATTATTGCTCACATTTTGTAACTCCTATAAACTTACTTTAACTTCTCAAATATCACTGTGTTCGTCTGTTACATGAGATATGTAACAAAAATTATTGATCTGAACAACCAATGATTTCTAAAGGATAATCATGAAAATGATCAGGGGTGCCCAAACTTTTGCATACCGCTGTAGAGTTAACACTATATGGTCCTGTTTCTCAAGTCATGGATAAGCTGTTTCATTGCACATATAGGGTTATTATGTTAGCATTCGACGCACAAATGATGTCCATAACAGATGAGCATACACGCTTCTCCCACGTTCTGCTTTTATTTTAATCAAATTAGAGAATTAAACAGCCTTTAAGTTACTTTATTTAATTTACACAGTACACATTATTTGCATTAAATTTAAAAACGAACTGCACATCTCCGCATGAAAATAAAGCATACGTCCTACATTTTTGTTACACGACTTGTTAGGCGCAATTACAACATTTAATGGTAACACACAAGCTACTTTTTCTAACTGAAACAACTGATAAATTAACCAAATTATTTTTATTACTAATAAAAGTGACATACAATTCATTCTGAAAACTGTAAATCTTAAAAGTGTGCAAATCTAAATAAAAAATGTAAATACCAATTGTACATTACTAAGTCCAAACTTATATAAGTAACCTAAAAATTACATAAAACAAACGAATCAGGTTACCTTATCTTAAACCAATTCTTAATGACCAAATGTATTGAAGTTATTTAGTTTAGTATTTTGTGTTATACGTTAATTTGATCATGTACAAAAAATTAAGATATTGTAAACCGGTAATAATAAGAAGATGGATTTATTCATTTTGTAAAAACACAGAACTGGTCAAGTTTCAAATAGTACACAAAGAATTGAGACAATTGTGTTGTATGAAACAATAGGTCAGAGAAAGTGCAAAAAAAAAAAACATTCAATGAATTAAATTGTGTAATTTAAAATAATTATAATAATTATTAATATTAAAATAATAATTATGAAGGCAAAATTGAAGTGTACTTATTCAATTATTAGTTATACTCATTATTATTATTATTATTATTATTATTATTATTATTATTATTATTATTATTATATACAGTATATATAATGCTGGATCCACTGTGTTAATTCTAAATTCTATTAGACGAAAGAAAAAGTTTGTGAATGTGGTGAAGGTGGGGTGTTCAATTATGGTAGGTCATTTCTTTATTTTTAAAACTGTTAATACAAAGACACAACGGACTATGATGGTAATTCAAATTTTTATTTTTTAAAGTTTTTTTCATGAGCCACTCTCTGACCTCAGAATATGTTAAGCTGCGGTAAAATTAGACATTCTAATTTTAACATAAATTGATCGTAACTTCAGAACAGTTATTTATTTTTTTATTTCTTTGTTTCAAATTGGTGATTACGGGTTAAGTAGAACCGCACACTACTGTAAAGGTCTGATTATAAGGCTTTTATTTCATTTAGAAAAGGTGTTACGTATTATTAAAACCGTTATTGCTGCTGACTAAGCCACTAAGAATGTCTGTAATGTCAAACATTTCTTTGTAATATTTATTTTGTAACTTCCAATTTTATTTTTTTAAATCTTGTACGAAATTAATTTCCGTATCATGTCGTCACATTCTAAATTAAATTTTGTGCATTTGAAAATATTAATAAATATCAGAAACACAAGTTTTAAAGTAGTTTTGTATGTGTTGCGTACAAGTTAGACTTTTGTGATGCACAACAAAATGAAATGTCATACAATATTAGTATACTCAGTTGGTTTGAGTTTATAGAACCGAATCAGCAGATTTAAACCATATTTCCATGCCTTTTTAAAAATATAGATAAATTCAATGCCAACACAGTCGATTTTGATCCTGTTAAGGAATCTATTTTAACATGTAGTATGTCGGGTCTCCAGTAGCATTTTCATTTCTTAATAATGTATATATACTGCTCAAAAAATAAAGGAAACACTAAAAGAACACAGCCTAGATCTAAATGAATAAAATATTTAGATATATTCAGTTGAAAATCTTTATTTGGTAGACAGTGGAATGCATTGAGAACAAAATAACATAAAAATTATCAAAAAGTAAATCAAAATTATTATCCCATGGAG